>JAVQJF010048620.1:0-18936 GCA_036023855.1 Gadopsis marmoratus
GGAGACAGACACCCTGCTCACATTTAAGAGCAGGCTGAAGACTTTCCTCTGTGATAAAGATTATAGCAGGGCTGACTCAGGTGAGCCCTGAGCCCCCCCTTAGTTATGCTGCTATAGGCCTAGACTGCTGGGAGACATCCCATGATGCACTGAGCTCCTCTCTCCTCCTCTCTCTCTCTCTCTCTGAGAGTCTCTGTGTGGAGTCTGGATCTTCAGGATCTGGATCAGTGCAGTCTGGATGAACACAGGTCTGGTCGAGTGGATGCGGATCGCCTGCTGCTGCTACTGTTGTTATTAGTGTAGAATTTAAATTCAATTCAAATTTGTTGTTGGATCACTCATCTAAAGTGTTATTGTAACAAGTGCCACAAGATGGCAGTAGCTACTTGGAACCGTGAGAGTGCACAACATGGTCCTGCAAATGCATCAGGGCTTCAAATTTAAAACAGGATGTTTTGAGTTTGTATTAACAGCATAATGCAGTAAGAAAAAATTTAGGTGTCAAATGGGAGCAGTTCAGAGAGTACTTCCTATAATTTGAGCAACTATATTTATCAAACAGAGAAAAATAGACATTAAGACAGGTTCTATTATAAGCCTGCTTCAAATAAAGGCCTGGTGCCTGCTGTTCAGGTGATTAAAGGCCCAATCCCCTCTTATGCTGATTATTAAGTACAAGTTCATTGACCGACAGTCACAGTGTATGTCCTGGAAATATGATATAAGCAGCTTGAATAATACAGTAGTAAACTGTCCTAAGTCTATTTAAAATGGCCATTTATACATTGCAGGAGAAAAGTTTTAGATGAGGGTTTCAAAAAGTAATAAATAAAAGAAAGCAATACTACACGCTAAAATCACATGCTAAAGAACTAAACTGAAACGTCAAGAGTGTTACAGCAGCTCCAAAACCTCATCCAAACCTTTATTGTTTCAGTTGACAACCATACACATTTCATGAAGCCTTTGGCAGGATAGTAGTGCAGAATAGCACTGTTTTGTATCATTTAATGTAAAACAAATCCGTTGATAATGGACACTTGACTTTTTTTGTTGATTCAATGATGTGATGATCCTGTGCTGTGTGAGAGCCTGATAGATCTTCTTCCTCTGAGCCACAGAGCTCCACTGCTGTCCAAGAACTATTAAAAACGCATCAGACGCATCAACACTGTTGTTCCATCATCACCATTAACAAACACTGTTTATTTGGACTCCCACACACACCGTCCTGCTGCACCAAATACTCACTGGAGCACCACATGTGGCTTCATCCGCGGCTGAAAATAGTCCCAACACTATTTATTTATTCTTGCCCGCACTTTTAAGGACTTAATGGGACATTTTTAAAAATGAAACTCTATACTGTATTTGAAAGCCACTTTTTTAAAGTTCACGTCCTCAGCAGGAAATGAGTGCGCTCCGGGTTGAGGGCTGCAGAAAGGGTAGCAGAAAGCATGGAGGGGTGGACTGCTTTTTAGGGGATTTGTTGACAATAAGAAAAATACAGCATATTGCAGCAGACCACATGCAGAATACACAGCGGGAGGAACGAGTGGCTCACATTTGGCCCCGGGGCCCCCTAGCAGGTTACTCTGGCCCAGGATGCAGCGGAAGCTTTCGACAAATTCCAATGTACTGTACTGCCAACTTCAATTTGGTCTATTTTTAAAAATAGCCAAAGTAAAGTGCGAGACTTGCTAGTTAGAACTAGATGTTCAACCGACATTTCACAGGACTGCATTAGTGCATGCTGACAGATCACATAGCACAAACTTAGCAATATTTCTATAGTCTCAGTTTTGTTTTTCCTTGGCCTCAACTGACAGATTCAGCCTCCCTACCAACAATGTCGCAACTGGTTCCCCCCCCCTTTTTTAAATGCCAACGTCATTACAATTCATGACACAGACATACATTCAACCATCCACATCCATAGAAGCTGGGCTCCCATCAGTGGAGGGAGGCAGAAGTAACTGACAGCGCCCTGTGTGCACATCAGTTTAACTCAACAAGAAGTCAGGGCAGAAAATCATTTGAAGAAGTCCCGCAGTCCCTTCAGACGGAGGCTGCCAGCTTCTCAGTGATCTGCTATCATATTGCCTGTCTCTTTACTGTCAGCACTAATAGCTCTTAGACACTGGACTGGGACATGGGTGGCTACTGCAGGCCAAGGGTGGGACACACTGAATCAATAATTCACCCAGCAGCTCTCGGCCTTTTGTGTGTGTGTGTGTGTGTGTGTGTTCACTCCTGAATTAAGCATTCATATGGACTGCACATAAGAGGATTTGTTTGTGAGAGTGTGTCTTTGTGTAGCTGGCAGTGTGGGCATGCAAGTGTGTGTGTGTGTGAGCGAGCGAGTGTGTGTCAGCACAGTTGCTTTGTGTAGCCCTTTGCACCTGCTGTGCAGATAGGGCTTCGGCCAATCACAACAAAGATTGGAGGGAAGTTTGAGTGACACAACAGTGCTGTGTCTGGCTGAGATATGATTCATTCTGTTATCGCCCGCTCACTCTCACTCTCTCTCTGACACACTCAGCATTAAAATGTTTAATAATACCACCACTCCTCATCAACCATTTCTTTTCCTCTCTCCTCTTTCCTTTCCTCCTCTCCACTCCTCTGCTCTCCTCTTTTCTTACATCATTTCCTCCTTTGCTCCCCTTTCATATGTCTTTCTTTCCCTCATCTACTTTCATCCCACTTTTCTCATCTCTTTTCTCCTCTCCTCTCCTCTCCTCTCCACACTGACCAATCAAACTCCTCGGTCATCCACCAGCAAGGGCCAACCAGACGCAGCGAAACAGTAATTAGTCTTGGCACAGCAACAACAAATCCCTCAGCACTGACGCTCACACTCTAACAAATAGATGTACACTGTTTACCCGTTTAATGAGACCTACACATTTGGACACACACACACTTGTGCATTAACACACACACATTCCCAGAGCCTGGTTTCCTGATGCACAGCCTGCAGCCGCAGCAGCTGTGATAGCTGATGTTTTGTGCTCTTGTAAAGTTTTTGTTTGGCCACATCAATATATATATATATATATACAGTTTATATATATATATATATATATAGTCTATAACTGTGTGTTTGGGAATTTATCAGCCTGTGAGGAAATATTCCAGTGTGACTGTCAAATTGAATATCCTGATTTATCTCATTTAGACGTTCCAATTAGCTGCTGGTCGTGTCCCTCACTGCGCTGTATTTGTCTGATGTGTTTAAGGATAATTCCAGTTATTTCACACTGTATTTTATTTTATTTAACAGCTAGTTAGCCTGATTTCTCATTCAGCCCGACATTGTGAGTCCACGCTAACTGATTTCTGTTTGGGAAGGAGGTTTGGTTTTGTCTTAACTAATCAGCAGAGAGAGAAGTTTGTTCCGCAGACGTAATTTTCTGTCGACTCGGAAGCTGCAGCATCGGTTGCAAGGTGAAGGTAGTGTTACAGAAATATGTAAGTGGACATATATCAACCTGTACACCTGCTTGTTATTTATCCAGCAATCTAGCTATGTAGTGAGAGGACTGCCCCATTTTGTTGATCCTGCCGACGAAGCTCTGATTGGTCACACGTCTCTCCAAGCAGCAGAAATAGCCGTGAGCAGCGAGTCACAGGTCTGGAAACAGGCAATGAGCTAGTTACAACCATAACAGGGAGAAATCACGATGGCGTTTCTATGATAGCCAATGTTTACTTTGAAAATAAAGCTGAAGGCAATGATGCCAAAAATGGGTGCTTTAGGGTTTGCCTTTGTTTCATTTGTGTCCGCTCCTCAGTGTAAGAGCCATATGAAGCGTTGATGAGATGTATGTAGACATTGGATAGAAAAATGTGGAAATGCTCCTTTAAGATCGTTGTCCACCTCAGCTGGAGTTGATTTTGGACGTTGTGCCAAGTTTGGGCACACGGAGCGTGAACGTTACTGTGTTTGGGAGTAAACGTTAGGTCCCGAAATGTTCATTTTCTACGCGTCGAGCTTAACTGCAGCGCTACGGTGGATGACGGGACGGAGAGAAGATCGCCGCTACGCTCAGGAAAACGAATTCCACCTGCCTGCTCATCACACTGCTTGGGTACATTTCTCTGTAGTTCCCAGACCTCAGCCTTCACTTCGCTGCCTTCAGTGTGGTCATAACTAACAGAAATTCAAATTCGAGTGTGTGTGAGTTTGTGTGTGTGTGTGTGTGTGTGTGTGTGCTCACACTGGACAGCTTCCTGTCCCGAGGCGGTGATTGTGGGTGTGTTTGTGGAGCCTCCAAACACTAACAATGTTGTTGATCAGCAGTTGTTTACAACCCACCAGGAGGATGGAACTAATTTGATCACTTCGTATTCCCCCGTCTTCGCCTCTCTGGAGACCGTTTCAATTTGGGCTCCTTATACGTTCACGATAGCAGGCCGCCACAAGTTGATTCTGACAGCAATTATGAATATCGTGTTCCACTCAAGCGGTCGTGAGCTGAGGCATAATGAAGTTCTCACCAAATTATCTGTTCCCCCAAATCACTTAACTGCATCTTCATTAGGAACTTTGCAGTCTGGAGAAAATCAGAGTGGGACTCGGCTGAAAGACGCAGCAGCTACATGGCGCTCTGACTGAAATACAGCTGTCTGTTTCATGATGGTTTGTGTTGTTTAAGCGGATACTACTTTAATGTTGCTTGTCTTGAGTTGTGCGCTGCTGCGCTGACACATGACAGCGTTTGGCCCGTCAGCACTTTGTCCTGATCAACTCACCAGCAAATGTTTGTCCATTTCAACTGCTTTCATCTTATTCGCTTCATACACTTCAACTGATTTTAGTGCTTATTGACTCCCATGGCATCGACATTGACTGACGTCTCAGCTGCTCTCACCTCTTGCTCTTCAGCCGCTAGTTCAGCCACCTTCAGAACGTCCTACAGCTTACACTTCAACTGACACCTTAGACATGGACTGACAGTTCACCTGCTTTCAGCTCCTACTCTAAACTGTTAGTTAAACTACTTTCAGGGTTAACTGTACATAATATACAGATGGATAACTCAACTGCCTGCACTTCAAACTAAAATCTCACAAATGAAATCCCTTCAGTGCTTCAACCTCAACGGACAGTTCGACTGCTTTAAGTGCCACAACTTAAACTGGAGCTTATACACAACATCTTGCATGCAAACAATAAATATTTAAAGACGTTAACAGTGTTTGCACGTGCATTTTCCTCTTACCTTTTCGCCCCCTTCTAGTCGATTTTGCAATGAATCATTTAATTGTTTAGTCTATAAAATGTCAGAGAATTGTGAAAAATACCCAATTTCCCAAAGCCAGGTGATGTCTGCAGCTTGCTTCTCTGTTCAGAGCAGAAAAACAGCAAATACAAGTGAATGTTTTGCATGTTTGCTTGAAAAATTAGCTGCTTATTGAAATAGCTGATAATTAACTTTCTCCTACGTGGCAAACGGATTAAGCAGCTTCAATATTCATATCATAAAAATAAGTACAGTAACATTTCCAGAACATTTTAGCTGTTTTCATGCAGAAGAAGAAGAAGTGGGTGGACAACTTTATTCAATATTTAGTAAAAACAACAATATTGGTTTGATAACCTTCAACCGTATATAAGGACGCTGTTTTCACCTGTATGGACCTGAAAGACACAGGGCCAATGAGCAGGCTTCACCTCTGTCCTGTGTGTGTCCACCTCTGCATACGTGCATCATATGTTTGATATGAAAATATAAAAAATGAGGAGGAGTGATGGCAGGCCAGAGAAAGGACTGCGTGTGTGATGAAATAAATACAGTATAATACACTGCTAAAAAAAAAACTAAAGGAACACTTTGAAAACACATCAGATCTGAATGGTGAATAAAATCCTGCTGGATATCTACACTGATATGGACTCTGGGTAACGTGATGGAACAAAAAGATGCCACATTGTTTGATGGAAATGAAAATTATCAACCTACAGAGGCTGAATTCAAAGACACCCCATAATTCAAAGTGAAACATGATGCAGCAGCTCGTCTATTTAGCCGAAATGTCATTGCAGCAACTCAACATGGTCCTCAGTAGTTTGTATGGCCTCCACCTGCTTGATGCTGCCTGACAATGTCGGGGCTCCTAATGAGACCACTGATGGTGTCCTGGGGTATCTCCTCCCAGACCTGGACCAGGGCATCACTGAGCTCCTGGACAGTCTGAGGTGCAACCTGGTGGGGTCAGATAGACCGAACATCATCTCAGAAAAACTGTCAGTGGCCTCCACCTGTAAAACCATTCCTGTTTTGGGGGTCGTCTCATTGTTGCCCTCTAGTTTACCTGCTGTTAATTTCATTAACACCAAAGCAGCTGAAACTGATTAACAACCCCCTCTGATACTTAACTGACCAGATCAATGTCCCAGAGGTTTAACTGACTTGATTCTGGCCTCTGCTTAAAAAGTGTTCCTTTCATTTTTTTGAGCAGCGTATTTATTAAATACATATTAAATCGTCCTTGTCGCCAGCAGCTGTCTTACTCTGATATTTCTCTGCGGTGCCACGTTGACAAATAGTGATCACATTACTGTAGGTGGGTCACACACCTTTTCTCTTCTGACACCTCACTCCTCTCATTGGACTTTTGTTTCATCATCTCTGTCTGTCTGTCTTTGTATTTTTGATGCTTTCCTTTCACTTCTTTTTTTCCCTCCTCACATCTGTCTTCATTTCTGCTGCTTTTCTTTCTGTTCCCACCTGTCCTTCACTCTTTAAACCTCCCTCCTCCTCCTCCTCTCTGACTGACGGGGAGGAGAGTTTGCTTACAGGAGAGTCAAAGAATCCCACAGGCCCTCAGTGACTGCAGGAACCAAAAATGGCTGTCTGCTGAAGAGGGGGAAGTGACGAATTACAAGACCTGCAAAGACTGCACACACACACACACACACACACACAGAGACACACACACACACACACACATCATTTCAAGGCTGAAACTGAATGACAGGACGTTGTCTCTGGTCTTGGATCAGCAGAGTTTGATCAGGATCTAAGAACAATGTTGCCAGTAAAGTTATTGTTTTAAAAATGGATCTTAAATTAATGTTTCCACAGAAATTCTAACAAAAATATCAAAATCAGTTGGTGCAGTTTTAATTTTCCACATGTGGAGAGTTCATCCTGAGGTGAAACCTAACAATTGCACGTCAGTTTGATCATTGTACACGATTTTGCCTTCCTTTGCTATTCCATGATCCATATTGGAATAATAGATTTACCAATGTTCAGCTATACATCCATAATAGAGTGTCATGCAAAAACACCAGAACCCTGGATTTAACACAAAATCTCACAAATCTGTGGAACATGAGCTAATCCTTTTAGATTCAAATGCTATCAGACAGTAGAAACAACCTTTCTGTTGTACACACTGCTCTGACTGACAGAGCAATTTGGTAAATCTCATTATTTGCTCCAGTCATGATTTTATCTCTACGAAAGGATCAAACAAACACACCTGAAGGCCATAATAATCTAGGGTGATGAACATGTGGCACTGCCAAACAGGCTATTGTAAGCACTATGAAGTAGAGGAAAGCCTGCACAGTGAGCTGATCAAACCAGTTCAATTAAAGGCAGGCTTGCAAAATGACCTTAAAAAAAACCCCAATGCAGCAATTAGCTCCACGTAGTTATGCATGATCAATAGTTTAATTAGTTTTGCCTGATACCTTTTATGCCTTTTAAAGTCTGAAGACACCTTACTGGTGTGGTTCAATCTTATCATTTGCTTTGATGCTTAACTTCAAAGTAACCGTTTCCTCATCTGGCTGTTTTCACTCATACAATTCTTCTTGAGAACATCTGGTTCACTTCTTTAATACAAACACGTTTAACCCCTCAAACCTCGTCAGTCAATGCGAACTAATGTTGTGCAGCCAAATATTGTTCAGACCCAGTTTAAGCTAATTTTAAAGGCCCTGAAAAGCCCATTTTGTCAGCAAGCTTTCTGTCAGAACCACTGCAGTCTGTTACGAGGGAGTGGTTCCTGTGTGGGTTCAAGAAGAACGGGACGTGCTGTATTTCTGTGTATCAGTTGGGTTTAATTAAAAGGTATATAAAAAAGCGACGACGCTCGTGTCGCCTGGTCAGTCAGATCTGCTGAGCGTCCAGCCGCACTGTCAGAGCACTGTGGAGCAGACGAGCTGAGCTTTTCAATGTAAAAGTCTTTAATAAAGAAAAATTAAGGGTTTTTATTTCTGAATGTTTACTTTGATTGCTGTCATTTTATGTATTAGAGAAATATTTATGATTTAAAATGTTTCCAGATTTGCGGGATTTTAAATTGTACAACAAAAACCCAACATTTCTAATATTTCTATTTGATGGAATGGTACAGCGTAAAAACCACTGGCTCTGAATATTTTACTGATGTGGCGGCATCTATCTTCAATAAAGCGTGTGGAATAATGACTTTTACCACCTTACCTCTAGGGGTTCATGTAATTGTTTTAGATGTAATCTCTATGGTGGTAGCTGGATTATGTTATTTCCTACAAACTCAACCGTAAATCACAGTGCAGTTCACAGAGTAGGAGGACAGGCTGTGTTCCATTGACTGAGCAAAGGAGTGAGCTAACCCACATGTGTATACACACCAACCCCTCTCTGTCCTCTGTGTGTGTCAGGCTTGGATGGGCCGGCTGAGCTGAGTAGATGTGACCAGCCTAAGTGTGTGTGTCTCATATCAGTGTGTCCTCGATCGCTCTCACTGTATGGGGGCACTTTAGTCCATTCTTCACTGGCATCGGGAGGCACGCGTGCACCTGCGCACATGTATGCACAACTACACACACAGACTCAGTGTTTTGATGTAGACTCAAGTGGACGAGGGGTCGAGCCAACCACTCCCCCAGTCTTTCTCCCTCCATCCGTCTCTCTTGTTTCCTTCGTCTTTCACTGCTTCCCTCATTGTGACACTTTTAACGGCATGTCACGCAACCCTGTGCTCACGCTCACACACACACACACACACACACAGTCACACTCACACACACACACACACACACACACACACACCATGCCGTGCTCTCAGCCAAAACTGCACCTTAGTCAGGGGAGAACCACTTAAGCACGCTCATATACACATGTCTGATTTTCTCTCTCTGCACACACATACAAGCCTCCACCACTTAAGCCCCCCCCCCCGTGTCTTGTCTGGTGTGTGCGTGACTGTGGCTGACTTCGGCGAGGGCGAGTTAGCACGCCGACCCAGTTTGGTGCCAGAGGAGACGAGACGTCAGAGAAGGATGTATTGAAGAGCTCCCCCCCCGTCCACGTTGTGCTCTGGCTGCCGTGGTGTAACGGTTAAATAACCTCACCTGCAGCTGAGGATTATCATAAAACAAATGAATTTTATTTTTAGATGTTTTTGTTACATCTTACATCAGCGTGTTGCGTTCAAATCAGCCTTAAAATGTGGATAAAATCTGTTCCATAAACCCAAGCGTGACTCGAGGTGATTTGTTTTCCTTCCGCCCTTTTCTCTGCTTTCTTTACGGGCTCAGTTTTGCATTTCTGTGCTGCTGCTAATTGCCTGCAACTAATTATAGAAAGTCTGTTTGTGGCCCTCTGAACCGGACACACACAGTCACACATGCACATACACTCCACTTCCTACGCTTACAAAACACATTTTGACAAGGAGCTCTCATTGTGTCGAACCAGGAGGGTGTTTGCTGCTGGCCTCGGAGTGGTAAGACTCAACAGAGCTTTGCTTGTGTGTGTGTGTGTGTGTGTGTGTGTGTGTGTGTGTGTGTGTGTGTGTGTGTGTGTGTTGGGAGGAGGAAGAGGGGGAAGAGGAGGACGAGGGGACGGAGGGGGGGATTCAAGCGAACCGGTGTTGCGTGTCTTGTCCGGCTCGTTTAGCTGACAAACTGCTTTTAGCATTTAATTATCCATCGCTCTGTGATTAATTGGTTTTAATTACTGTAACCCATGGCAACCTGGAATATGCACAGGTCTCCGTATGAGGTCACCCAATCAAAGCCCCACGAGAAAAAAATCAAAAAGCCAAAAACAAGCAGAAGGTGGTTTCAAAAAGAAACACAGGAGAAGGATAAAGAATGTGGAACGTCTCGCCTGTTATTCATCAGCAGGGTCTGAACAGACAGACGCACAGCTGCTTTCTCACTATTTACCTACTTGAGAAAAGCTTTTGACCGGACCTTGAACTTCTTCACTTCACTTCATTTTTTTTTTTTACATGATCCACATCCAGAGCTTCAAACAGACTTTCTGATTCACTCAAAAGGTTAGAACCTTTTGCACAGTTATGTGCTGCTCCGAAGGCTTTTTACATTCCACAGACATTTCTGCTGATGCTCTGAGCTCAGAGGAAACTTTCACAGAGTTAAATAAACCCTGATGATGTCGCTGAGAAAATGATTTGATGAGTGCTAGACATGATAAAAAGGAAGCACTCTGTTCCAGCATCTTTGCCTGCATTCATACCTCGCAGCTGCAGTGTTTAATGATTCTGATCCCGTCGCTGGACATTGTGCTCATTAAAAACATCTCAAACATGTTTGGAATCAGGACCAGCTAAACTGTTCGTAAATGGCTAAATCAGGTTTCACGTCGCTCTGATTGCGTTCACCAGCCTCTGGAGAGTTTGCAGTTTGCCCCCATGTCTCCATCCACCATCTCATCTTAATCCAGCGTTTTCCCTCAGGTTCTGTCTGTTCCTTTGCAGCATAGATAGAATACGGAGGAGCTGTTTATTGGCTGTCTGTTTTTATCGTGGTACAGGAACACCGGAGAAGTCGCGCTCCGCTAATTTTAAGCTAGTCCTCAGTTCTGCCCCCCCCCCCCTCGCCCAGCTTGAGACTGCAGCGAGACCATAACTGTCATAAATAATAACAGCTAGAAACAGGATGAACAGGGAGGGGGGCATTGTACCGAAATATTACGGCGAGGAGTGTGTGGAGGGTGATGGTTTCTGTCTGGATTCTACGTTTCACTCACTTTAAATGAGGACCTGCCAAAACACATGGCGTGTGGTTCTTTAGTCTGCACCAGTTAGAACGACAGTGTTCTCAGCAGCCTAACCAACCGAGCCACGCCGGCAAACCCACCAGAGTCCAGGTTAGATACGAAGGCACCCGGAGCCAACTTACCCACGCAGGAGTCTCTGTGTTCTTCAAATCCGGCGGAGCACACACACCTCCCGATGGGAACCAGCCACTCCCCCTCGGCGCTGCAGTACATCTTGGGCGTGTCCCTCTCCTCTGCGTGATCCACGCACTGACCCCTGACCTCCACCAGAGAGGACGAGTCGGCGCCCGTCACCACATCAGTGAACACCGCCAGGTTGCGGCTCACGCCCACACAGCGTTTGTAGTACACCCGCACCGAGGTGAGGGCGATGCAGGCGCCGATGTCCTGGAAGGCCAGGTAGAAGCCTCGTCTGCTCAGAGGGCCCACACCTCGCACCTGGGGGGAGAGGAGGAGGGTGTTAGCAACCTGCTTCGACAATGACAACCAGTATAGAATATATCATTAACATGAATATGTGTCTGAGTCAGAGTCTTTTAAAGGCCCTGTGCACCAACAAGTCACACTGCAGAGTTCATCAGGTGTTGTTTTGCACTTGTTCGGTAATATCTTCTGTCCAACAGACTCCATATGCAGTGAGGTGGGAGGAGTGGCTGAAACGCAGTGGTTCTACCTGGGAGATGGGAACCTTTGAAGGTGTCACCAGATGCATCTAATTGGTCATGAGAGAATGAACAGGATAGGACACAGAAAGAAAACTATTTTTCTCCCTAAAAACTTCAAATCCTAGTACTCCACCAGTTTAGCATTGTGCTCCTATAACATTTTCAGACTCGCGATGGACGGCGATGGACTCGCTACGTTACCCACAATGCAACCTGACCACACTGCTCTAATAGTGACTAGCCTGACACAGTGATGAGGAGCAGGCTGAAGCTCTGGAGCCACGAAAGGATTTTATACATCGAATATTTCTCTGTAACAATAAAAAGTCAACACTGAAAACATCTTCAGGCTTTACTTCCTACTTTAACACTCAAACACTCATCTGCGTGCTTGTGGGTGGGGCTTGATTACATTTGATTGACAGCGAATAAACATTAACAACCCACCGACACTAGTAAGTATGTGACTTTACCGTTTTCCAACAGAACCCCGCACATGTCAGAATGAGAAATCTCTCTGTGAAATAACCACAGCTCATCGTAAGAAGATTGACAAATGTTTTTAGGGCCTGTAATTGAAGATTTTTGTTGAGAAAAACTGGACAGATTCGCCTTTTCTAACCTCTAAAAAATATTGAAATTTTCTATGGTCAAGAACAAGACAACGACACACCTGCACGTCAAATGACACGTTACTGACTTCAGTATGACCAATGCCTGTGGTGACCTTTAAACATGAACTTTCAGTGTTGTACGTAGTTTAGAAAGCGTCTCGCACTTTTTGCTAGTGAAAGCTCAAAGAGTTCCTGAACAAAACAGGTGCAACGGTGTGAACGCAGCCTTTATTTAATCTCTGGATCGGTGTTTGGCAGCAGTCATTAATCAACTGCTCTGCTTCCAACAGCAACCGGGAAACATGGATGCTTTTACATCTTTATATATAACACATCACAGCCGACTGTCTCGTTAGCACCCAGGAACTGATTCAAAGCATCATTTAAAGAGTTTGCGGTGAGAGCATATCAAAATAAAAGCACGGCGTTATTTTGCAGGCAGCAAGATGTATTAACATCTAATAGAGTCACAAATGAGAGCAGGAGGTTGTTTCTAATTGCCTTTTTAACAACTTCCTGTCATTACCGTGGGTTGATAAGTGTTGATATATGGTTATTAGGCAGATCTGAAGTGTGTCTGTTAATTTACATACTGCGGCTTATATGTATTTTGTGATTGATAGCCACGGCATAAAAGCTGCATAATATTACAATAAACTAGATATGGAACAAAAATCAAAAAGGCAGGACACACAGAAGCCCAGAATATGATAAATATGACAAATTAGGAAATATTGATGGTTGCTTATTATCTCCTTATTGTCCCGGCCAACATCTAACTTTAAGGCTGAATTTGCTGGGTTACTCAAACTAAACTGAGTTATCTTAACTATGCTGTTTGACATTATGGTCTGTCCGGCTGTCGGCCCTTTCCGATGAGTGGCAGAAAGGAAGGAAACAGGCTTTTCCTTGATAGTAGACCGCTTTTTGAAAAGCCTTCATGGATTTTGTAGTTCTCCTAAAGGTGACAGAGGCGTGCTGACTGATCTAATGTTTTCCTGTGTTCTACACGCTGAAACAACATTACTGCTGCCCAATTAGTATGTTTGTTTAGGAACTGATCTGATGGATTGATCCTCCACAGTCTCACCACGTTCCTGACACATCAACACTGTGCGCTAATTAGACAGCTAATTATGACTTTTGTGGATTTCTCTGGGCTGTTATGGGGATGCTTTGTTGCTATCTCCATGTAAATGCCTGGAATTAAACATATGTTCTCTAATCACAATCAACAGTTGTCAGTTACGTTGCCTCAGGCCTTTTCTTTCCAACACTTGTTAGTTGGGCACATACAGTGTGTGGTTTCAGCTGTTTACGTTTTCTTGGGAAAATCTTACACATTTGTCATGATTCATTGGTATTAGACACAGTGGGGGTGATAGGGCTTGAATATGAACGTCCGTTAATTAACTACAGCTGTCTGCAACATAAAGGTTCAGCACAGGTGAATATCTGATCTCTCAGAAACTGAATTAAATGTTCAGAATTGTATCATTCGGTGAGGACTGTTTCATCAGGGTCACCGAGATAAGGTCAAATGTAAGATGAGGTTAATGTCAGCCTAAAGATGTATGAAATGTTCACTACAATCATATTGTGTAAACATATAGTACGTAGGTAAACATGCTACATGCTAATAATTTGAAGTGAAAAAGAATAGAAATAGAATAACTGTTAAAAATCAACATCCCTACCATCCTAGCATGCAGGTTTCCATCAGAGAAGCCAAAAGAAAATGGTGTATGTGCGGACATCTGCAGCTGAACCCTCCTGTGTGGCTTCAGGTTGAGCTGGGATTTATTGCCTCTTTAACTTGTGCTATGCAATAATTTAACATAACATGTTAGAGAAACTGCAGCTACTGCCACATCGTTCCTTCATTACCACGAACACACCGACTGTAGAACAACACGAACACCGTCCTGCTGTCTTAAACACACATGCATTCCTCTGTTGCCCAAAATGCACTGTTTTCCCCTGTTTGAGTGAAGTTTGAAAACTACAGTGCCATGCTGCTTTAGGAAATGCGTCTTTCCCAAAAGTTTGAACCATTTTTAAAGATTTATGTCTTTAGCAGGAACCAGTGGGCTTCGGGTTCAGAGCCACAGAGCGTGTAGGGAAGTCAGTGTTTTTGGTCTTTTCCTTGGAATCTGTTGACAATGAAAGAAGTCGCCACCATCCTTTAACCTCTTAATCCCCGGAGCCTCTGGCTCAGTCCCCTGCTCGATAATGGCATGACCAGAATGAATAGGGCTAGGACTAGGACTAGGTTTATGTGGTCATGATTGACCATTAAACGACCGAACGGTCCAATTATTATTAATATTAGTATTATTATATGAATAATGTTGGGCTCAAAGTAAAGGTAACACTCGTGAGATTTCTGCAGAGGTGTAAGCAAACGGTGTTTGTACTGCGATAGGAATCATACTGTTAGAAACTGCAGAATCTAAGTTTCAATTTGATGTGTTGTTTATGTGGCTCGCTAGTGACGTCATCGATATCGGGCCGCTGTGTTTGAGGGCACGTGTAGCGTGCTCAGACGGAATAAGTTGTTTACTACACTGTCAGGAAGTAGCTGGGTGTTCGACTTGTCATGCTAGTTTATTACGCAAGGCAATGCAACTTTATTTATATTGCACTTTTCAGGCACAGAAGCTATTCAAGGTGCTTTACAAAAAGAAAAATTTAAATAAAAATAAATAAATAAAAAAAATTTGTCAATTAGTCAATAATTGTCAAGCTTCTTCTGGACAAGACTATGTCATGAAATGTTGCCACACGTGAAACTGAAACTAGCCTAGCAGTCTTGTCCTCGTATACAGGGGCGGCTCGGGATAAAAGGGTTCAAAACAAGCCTTACCACAATTCTAGAAAACGGCACCTATAACAGAGAGTTCTGGGTGGTACTGTAGTTGTATTGCAGATTTAGTGGCAGCATATACACTTGCTTTATACTTAAACTAAATGTTCTACAGTTGAACTAATAAATCAGGTACTGAAGCAGAATATTTGTAGCATCCTTCCCTACAACAGGAACAAAAGATTAAAGAGTTAATGGAAAACAAACAAAACCCGTCTGTGTTTCCTATACTTAACTCAGTATTACTGTGTAGCATATTTAAAGAGTGTACAATGAATTATATACTGCGTCTTTTCATAGCTTCATCTTTGTAACAATGTAAGGTATCAATAAAAGAGCAGCTCCACTATCTTGTATCAAATTTGAAGCTGTTATCAATATCAAAGTATTTCCCATGATACTGAGCCGAGTCCCGCTGTTTGTTTTCTCTCACAGATCTGCAGAACAGAAACTCTCCACAACAAACCTCTCCAGGGCTGAGGCTGCTTCCAACTTGTCTTGGATTCCTGTGGAGGTGGACGTGCTGAGAATTGGAATTACTGTAACTTGCAATCCAAAGTGAGATGTTGCTTCAAGAGCCTGTCGTATCAGTCGGCAGTTGTGCTGTTGTTTGGTGCCGTTGCTCATACCTCAGTGTTGAGTTTAAGTCTGCGGACTCCCAGGTCCACCCCCGTGAAGCTCTCGTCAGCAGCGATGGTGTCAATCTTAATGAACTGGTTCTCCCGTATGGCCGAGCCCACCGCTCTGTCAGACTCGTAGTAGTACAGGTTGAAGGTTTCCTGTAGAACAAACAAGCGTAGTATGAGTGCTGTGTGTGTGTCGCGTTACAAAATGAGAAAAGTTAGTACACCCAATATCACCAAGTGTAAATGCAACCAGGAAGCATTACGGATGGACTAAAACCACGATGAGAGGCGGTTTGACAGATCTTGTCAGAAGTTGAGAAGGTGTAAATGCATCCGACTCTCCAAGAGACGTAATTAATGATACATCAGGACGCAATCTGATGATGAACCTCCACTGAGATTTATGGTGCCTCAGATTGGTGAAAGGTTCTACAGCACATAAATAACTTGATGAGTAAACTATATTGCACCCAAACCTCACTGGAACATGTTTTCAGGTCTGTCAGGTCTATAGCTGGTCATTCAAATGAAGTCACATCCCAGCCTCAGAGCTGCTCCAGCTTCTCATTTTCTCGGGTTTTGGCTGGTGATAGTTAATTATGTCTAATCTATGTACTGCAAGGCTTTGCTTAAGTGTTCAGTGTTAGCATGCAGAGCAGGTGCTTTAGTACCACTGCATGTCAAACTGCCCAGAAGTCCTTTAAAGGGACGATTGTAGTTTCTTAGTTATGTTTATATTCACTGTGAGTCTATGAACTGTGTATGAGTTTAAACAGACCTCATCTCAGATTGTGATTTTTAAATGCTACCCGTGAACCTGAACGATGTAAGAGCTTACAGCTGGCTCCTTCTCCCACACCCTGCTCTCCGTTACCTTGCAGGTGCCCAGTACTCCTGGCATGCTGTTGCAGTCTCTCAGGGTGAACTTGACCTCGATGTAGATCCTCCGTGCTCCTTCTCGAGGCATCCAGCTCGTCCTCAGCCAGTTGTTCTGGCTGGGGCTCATCACGTTACAGACCTGATTCACAGTGAGAAGCAGCATACATCGTCAATTAAAAACAACATTATAGTCTTTAAATGATTGTGACATAAGTTTCTCCTCAGAGATGACACTTTGTTCGACCAACAGTTTCAACGTGAAAGTATTGCTCCAGGTTTCTGCCTGTTAAGGCAGTTTTTTCTTGCCACTGTCTCCTGGTGCTGCTCATGGTGGAGTTGTTGGGTCTCTGTACATAAAGAGTCGGTCTGGACCTGCTCTGTATGAACAAGTGCTATGAGATAACTTTGCTATGATGTGGCACTATAGAAATAAATGGAATTGAATTACATTTACTAAGAAAACCAGCAAATATGAACATTTGATAAGCTGAATCCACTGACTATTAAGTACTTTGGCTTAAGATTTTACATCATTTAACAATTTTTGGTGTCTGGTCACAATTTCCTGGAGGTCTGTTCTGGGACTCTAAACCTGCCATATGTGACAAACCGAGCAGCAGAAATGAGTGAAACCCAGGAAGTGAGATGGGATTTCTCAACCAGTACACCCAATACAACCAACCAATACACTCTTACTGTTGCATGTGTGTTCATGTGAGCTGAAGAATATCACACATAAAGACACAACCGTCTCCAGTCCTGAAGTCCAACCTTGAAAAATCACTATAGAAACTTTATATATAAACAACAGCAGGAATTGTTGTATAATCTTGACTTTTTATTATTTAATGAAAGTCATTAGCGTGTAATCTAACAAACATAAGTGATGATAACTTATTAGTTTTAAAATCCATCTTAATTCACTTCGAGAAATAAAAACCCAGTTTTCCTGTGACAAGTGAGATATATTCTTATAATAATTACTTCTAATAAAACATTCAAGACAACCGCACACTGAGAACATTACACACCTGGTACGTGTGGATAGGACTGAAGTACTCGTCCATCTCATTAATGGCATCCCACTGTGCAGAGAGAGAAAAAGAGGGATAGGGAAACATTACTGGGTTGGTCACATGTTCACACATATCCACGATTTTCAGATTCATATGCAGCAAATCATTCAGCTTCTGTCTATATTTCCCACATGATCGTCTGTGCCTACGAGTCTCCCTAACCACGTCGGAAGATTATTAGCTTCGACTTCAAATGAAAGGTGATGAGTCCTGTCACAGCAGTCACACTAGTGTGGCAGGTGTATGGTGTCCTGTACAGGCATACTGTACAAACAGTATGGTTTAGGTTTCCAGCTGAGTGGTGGTGGTTTCAGACCTCATTCTGTGGAGGACCGAGGTGGATGTGGTTACAAATCCACATTTAGGTTCACGTTGTCATGTTCTTTGTCTTTGTTCGTTAAACGCTGTTAAACTGGGATTAATGCTGGTTTTAAACATGCTGATGTGTTCTGCTCCGGCGTCACGTGTTCTACATTCCAGCACGCTGGATTCACTTAATGTCATTTCAACAGGACACATGTTCCTTTAATGAGATGCTCCTCGTGTATGTGATTACAGTCGCATTGTTTACTGACTGCCGCCAGCGACCAATAATGGTGTTATGAGGAGGAACAGGAAGTGAAATGTGTTATTTCTAAATGTGTTAATGTTCCCAGAAAATGCCGCAGACGAGGAATCTCAGTGACTTTGGTGATCCCGTGATTTTTCCTCTAGCGCCACCATGAGGTTCACGACTCTCAAATGTTGAACGATGTATTTTGTTTCAGACATTCATGTTCCCCTACGGACCAATTGTAACAACTTTGGTGATCCAATAACATTTGTTATCATCTAGCGCCATCATCAGGTCAACATTTTACATTTCATAATGGACACAAATATGAGAAAACCAGGTTAAAAAGGGGTGTAATTTCCAACCTGCAGAAACACTTCACACCTTCTACTTATGGTTGTCATTGTCGGTGCAAATCCTGTAACCCACCACAGCTCAGCCATAGAGGAAGCAAAGATGTTCCGTCAGCTGCTTTATTCGCAGCAACACGGAGACTCAAATTCTATGGGGATAGATTTATATCTAAAGTCGAGCGCGCGATAAAACATTCACGCGAGCAAATTATAATACTTCGCGCGAGCAGATTTTAACATCCGCGCGCAAAATATATGTCCTCGCGTA
>JAVQJF010048622.1:0-11908 GCA_036023855.1 Gadopsis marmoratus
CTGGCTGTCATTGGTCCAAAGTCAGCGTCTCTGGGCTGAATGAATTTAGCCCAAATGCCCAGCAAATCAAGGGGGCGTGCCACGACACCTGTCACTCACTTAACACAAATCTGATTGGACGCTGATGCCGCTGAGTTTGGGCTGTAAAAAATGAGCCCATTTCAATATATCCTGCATTTTTCTTGTGACTTTTTGGTTCTGTTGCTCCTCTAGGTCCCACCAAAATTGAAGACGATCTGTTTTACGTTTTTTTATAATTATTTTATCATATTTATTGTAAAGGACAGGGAGGGCTGAGCCCTTGATACCAGCCGTCCCTGACAATAATGCCAATCTGTTAGAGAAAGAGATAGACAGGTTCTCCAAATAACTCCCACAGATCTAACAGAAATAAATAAAGACTGAAAAACAGCTCTGTCTGAATGTGTTTACCGCAGCAGAATACAGTATGAACATCACCAGGGTCAAAGATACGTGTTGTCATCTGTTTTCTCCATCAAAACCTCTTGCAACACATCTAACTCAAGAGTAGATCAACAACAAATTAGAGACAATTTGTCAGAGAGAAATATAGTTTGTGTTCTAATAGCTCCAGACATTGGCTTGGCATAATTTCGCTGGCAATGAATTAATTAGCATCCCTGGGAAAGTTTATGCTGACCTTCAGACAACTAAACTTCAGAGCAGACACCTACACACACACATATGCATATGCACGCACATGGACAGCTATTTCTTTGCATATTCATTCTAATCACACAAATTCAATTAATACCAGTTAATCAGTGTTTAAAGTGAACATCTTGAATCCATCAATGAAAAACAGGTTACAAAGGTCTTTACAAAGTATCATTAACATCCCTGAAACATGAGAACACACGGTGGAAGCAGAAACAAGATCAGAAAATGGCTCACAAAATTGATTAAGAATGCAAAAAAGATGAAAGTAAAAGCACATATGTTAAAAAGTAAGATTTTTAGAAAATGCTTTTTGATTTTGAAGTAACAACTGGATTGGAAATTTTCAATGAGAGTGGGAGCCTGTTCCTGAGCATGTCGGCCTTTACTAAAAAAATGCTTGAAATAGGATGGGGGATGAAGGCACTTTTTGGATAATCATTGGGTGCACGCTCGCAAATTAGGGTTAAAACTATAAATTGGGAATATAAACCAGAGGCAGACTAGTGGTTCCTTTGTAGGTGATAGGTTGACAAGTTATGAACTCTATAGAAAGGTAGAATGAGAGTGGTGAAAGGGAGTATAAGATGTTGATGCTTTGTGCCTGTTAACAGTTGAGCAGCTGCATATTGAACAAGCTGCAACCAGTTCTATGACTGGTCTACAGGGTACAGATCCTGAGTAGTTTAAAATGACATATTTTTCTTTAGGTCAAATATAACGGCAAGATTATGAGAATGTGAACTGCCATACTGGAATAAATGTCAAAGTTGTTTCTGTGGAAGCGTTCAAGGTAGAACATCTTCTCCTGCTTTTTTATTCAGAAAGTGCAAATGACATCCAGCTTTTAATGTCTGCAAGAAAGAGGTTCAAAGCAGAGAATTATATAACATACTTTTATATAAAATACAGTATATTATGATTGTTTTTTGGCTAATGCAGCCAACTTTTCTGAATTAATCAGGAACAAAGAGAAAAATGTCACCTGGATTATTTGTGTTTCTCTCTGCCTCCCTAAAAGTGGCAACGTAACAGAAATTAAAAAGGGAAAAAAGTGGATTAGAGGAAAAATATATAATATTTGAAATAAAGGTTGACGAAATGCCACCATTATCAAAAACAAAATCAGTTGGTATTTATGCAGGATGCTATCGTCCTCCCACTCACACACACCTGGGGACCCAGAAAACTGTTGCACACCCACACATTCAGCACAAATACGCACCCATTTACTGCTGTGACTACACATCCCAGCATATGTTTGTACTAGAGATAACTAAGGATTAAAGAAAACACACGGAACTAGCTGTGATTCAGTTTTGTTTGACAATGCACCTCTGCAATAATCGCACACAGTGGAGACAGGCGAGAGACAGGACTGCATATGAACTGAAAATGCGTGCGTGGTGCTGAATGTTTAGATATGTCTGCATGCATCTGGTTTCACCCTCTTAGCACTCCCTTGATTGGATGCCATCTTTTTCCCCCTAAATGGCTTCCATTGATGGAGGATAGTTACTTCAGGCAGAGCACTGATTGGCATCAGCTGCTTCATTGCTGCTTCACCACCACTGGCTCATTCACAGTTGTGTGGCTTTCAGCTGTCTAGTAACGTCCATTCATATCCGCACTTCCTGTTACTCTGCTGATGCACTCGTGCCAACGCATTTGCTGCTTGAGCTCCCTCCACCACCCAAGCCTCCTCTTTATGTGTGCTAAGCTTTTGGCATTGCTGATTTAACTAAGACTGGTGTGTCATCTGTACGTTTTGATTATTCTGAAGCCTTATAGTCGGGTTAGGCGGAATCTGTGCCCTCCCACCAAACCCACAACTTCGACTGGTTGCAGGAGTTGGTTGCCCTGCGACACTTCATGCCTCGTAGGGCTCGCTCGCCACGGCGTGAGCGCCACTGTCCCCCCTGCAGGATTTTGGGAGGGATTTTCCACCATTTAATCAGGTTTTCGCTTCTGCATTTGCAGAGCAGCCGATAGGAATCTGCACCCTCTTTCTGAAATGACTCGTGATTGGCCAAAGTCTCATTTGTACAACTGAGATTATAATAAATGTCTGTTTCAAGTTGAAATAGAGACATTTAATAGACACTTGTCTCCAGAAGGTGTACTTTCCTGTCAATATGAAAAAAAAAACAACTCCTCGGCACTCCATCCTTAATTGAAAAGCTCTTTGCTTGAAATGGTTTCTGCAAAAATCATGAATTATTGAAATGAATGAAGAGATGGAGGTAAAGTGGACCAACATGTCGGATCTTTGATACTAGCATGAAAAAAAAGCACTTTGCAGCTGCTCAGATCTGAATGCTTTCCTTTTCTCACTGTCAAGAAGTGGCAAAATACATTTAATAAATTAGACGTTTTGTACTCAGCCACACTCTGGTTTTTCATTAAGCTGTGAGTCAAATGCCTGAGACAAATGGACAACATTTCCAGCTGAAACCGATCCAGCCTCCCTGCCTCTGAGACCAAAAAACTTTCAGTGTGGTGATAAAACTGATAAAAGGTATTGATTCCATGGAAGCATCAAAGATCCATATTTCACCTAATTGTTTCTGTTGTCTCTTAATTCAGTTTCCACTCTGCAAGGTGCAGTTGGGTTCCTATAAATCTCAGCTGAATCCACTGACTGAGCTCGCTGAATTCTATTGAGTTGTGAAGTGGGAGGAGGTGTTTTCACTGTCCCGGAGATAAAGTCTCCTTCGTTATCTATCTATCTATATATCTATCTATCTATCTAAATATCTATCTATCTATCTATCTATCTATCTATCAAGGCTTGGATGGACATGAAACTGCATTGGAAAATACCTGGTTCTTTGAAAAACATGGAACGGTACAAGCCTTGGTACAAAGAAAATGTAAGGAGATAAGAGTTTCAAAGGTACATTTTGGTGTGAAACACCATGACGTTCAGCAGCAATCAGTTCACTTTCGTATTTTGGCTCGACCTCTTGTTCTCCCCTGCAATGATGACGCATGTTGAATTCCAAATGGCTACTTCCCAATGGCAGCGACCGCTGAGGCTCATGGGATTGTAATTAGAGCCATTCGCCATACCTGAGTAATGGAAAAAAAAACTAAATTTCTTAGTCAAACTGATGAGATAAACCTGTACTATTAAATTATCCACGAGACACCAGTGTTGCTATGTCATCGAGGCTGCCATTAAAAGAAAGGAAAAATACTTTCAGGCCCAACAGCTCCTCCAGCTTCGCGACTCCACATGCCCTGTGCAGAATTTAAAAAAGATTTTTTTGAGGACAAACAGTTAGACAGAAAGCTTGCATTTCATTGACACGTTTCATCGAGCAGAGGCATTTGGAAAATGAAATTTGGAGCTGAGAGCTGGAACAGAGAAGCGGCGCTGATGTGTTGTCAGATGGACCCGTAACCTGGTTAAGGCAGATCAGAAAGGGAGAGTAGGGGAGAGGGAGGGAGGCGGGTGTGTCATGCACAGCACGGAGCCTTTTCTTCTCCTGTTGTCAATTAAAGCAGGCGGCTCTGCACCTGCATGTGCATGCCAGACCCGGCACTTCTAGCCAGCATTCACCTCGGCACCGGGCACGCTGTCCGACCAGCTCTTAATGAGGGGCTTTGTGTGGATAAAGGGGCCTGGCGTGTATACTCAGGCGCCTATACATGGCAATTAGGGTGAACCAGTCCTGCGGAGATCAAGGACTTCTTCTTCTTTTCTCCCTCTCTCTCTCTCTCCCTCCTAGATTCCTTACTCTTGATGCTTTGCAGGAAGAATTAGTTGGATTTGTCGCTTGCGGTTTGTAAACACAATTCAAAGTTGGCCCCTCCTCCCCAGCTCATTTTTTTCCCCTAGCTTCCTCTTGGCTGCACGCTTGCAATCTGGCACCTGGTCGCTACGTTTTTATAGAGTCGCGCCCTCACACCCTGCGCGCTGCTGGGGCCCTACAAAGCCACTGCCCAAAGGTTGACACCCATCCCGCCCACACTGGAGTTGCTCTCAAACAGCAGAAACAGGCCCAAAAGCGGCTGTGTGGTGGGATGCACTACCAACAGGGCAAAGAACCTGGAGCAAAATTTGTATAAGCTGCCGAACCCAAAATCTGAACTTTTAAGAAAACGTGAGCAGGAAATATCCAAATGTCAGTTTTAGGCTATTTATATATTGATGTAAGTTAAGCTAAAGTATTTTCACAGGGAGTAACTTATGTAGTGGGATGCGGCCACACCAGAAAGCTGTGCAGTATCATGTTTGCAAGTGCCTTAGCTAACTACAGTAGCTTAGCTTGAGAAGGGACACTGAGATACACCCACAATATTGACTTTGTCCTATCTGGAGAGCGCTAAAATAATCCTTTGACATGCTGAAATCGAATGCTTTTACAGGCATTTTGTTAGCATTTCAGCGTCTGTTTCCCCCCCGGTGGGCCTGGTTTTCAGAGTCACGTGTCTGTTTCTATAAGAAAGTACAGGCAGAGGGCAGGGTCTCTGCAGATACAGACGCCGCCACACACTTCTAGTTGGTCTGATGACTGAGAGGGATTATTTTTGCATGAGTTCAGACACTGGTTTTTTTTTTTTTTTAAGGAAAATCCTACTCATTCTGCCTTTAAGTAAGACTGATGACTGATGGACGGACATGTGGATATGGGGTTGCAAGATTTTCAAAGGCGTGGGTTTGGAAATGACTAACTAATCCTCACAGAATTAATCATAGCTGATGTCTTCCTCACTGGAAATATTAAAGCAAAACTCATTCTAACATGGAATTTACATATCCCATGTAGGAATGAAGCCGCGTATTTAAGGTTTTCTGTGAGGCCCACTTTGTCTCGACATTTATGGGACTCAACACAATTTTACTGGGATACATTTTACACTTTGCACTAGTCTGCAGGACAGTGAAAAAACACATGAATCTTAATGCTCAAACAAGCATTGTATGAGTCGATCAAATGAATAGCCAATAATTTGACAATTGCGTCGGTTCTAAGATGTAAACTATAGAAACCTTCATTATCTGGTTTAAAGCTTTAAGGGAGAAGTGACACATTTGGCGAGCTGTCATAGATTACAGCAGTGAAATGCAAATTCAGTTTAAGTGTGGTTCACTTAAACTGAAGTTCAAACAGTATGCCACCCACCAAAGTCTTATTGTGTTTCTTCTGAGAGTTATTTTAACCAGAGAAATGTGGGCATCACCTCCATTATTGCAATATAACTAATGGAAACGAACGTAGCGGAGATTGATATGTGGAATGTTTCAACTGCAACCGACAGCAGGAACAGACAAGTCAAAGGCGACGTTCAGAAGCGATAAGGCTGACAACAGCAATCCCACTGAGGTTTGTTTGTTTTTTCAGTCCTCCTACGGTCATGAAATTGGCTTCAAGTCACTCCTCATATTTTTTTTTTCTGTACTGATTACCATCACAGATTTTTACTGCGGGATGATAAATAAAAGAAAAACTGCGCACCTTTGGCAGGTACATTAGGAAGTAACAAGAACAGAGAGAACCCTCACGTGAAGTAAAAGATTCTGCAGGTCTGAGGACGGTGCTTGGTGAGCCCGAAGAGACAGCGGGAGTGCAGAAAGAGAAGGTGTCAGTTTGAAGTTAAAGATAAATTTGAAAAAGAACTGATCGCTCATCAATCACAGCTGAGTGAGAAGAGCTCTCTCGGTTTGAAAGGTAGACTCTTCCATCTCTGGGTATTTGCTTTCCCCGGCAAAGCAAAGGGGATTTTCTAAAGTCATTCCTGAGATGTAGAAAAGTCAAACTAGAGGTCTTGTCACTCACAGGTCTTACGTGAATGGCATTTCGACTGCTGCTGAGTGCGAACCTCTTTACAGGATAATTCCAGCACGGCACAACTTGTACCTTTTTTTTTTTTTTTGCATTTTGCACGCCTGCGAGGAATCACGTTTAATGTTATCTTGGAGGCTATTTTTGCACGCACACACCATGATGAACAAGGTATTTTTTTAAATCACTTTTGCTGTACCTGCGAGGCTACAAAATGACTCCTAACATGTCTAATTCAGTCAGTGAGGGCGATCCATCACTGTGATTGAAAAGACAACAAATATGTTTGCCGGGTTGCATTAGAACAGTGCAGTGTATCATGGTGCACTGATGCCCAGCCTGTAGTAATCATGTTTCCAACCAAGCTTGCAATTGCCGCAACAACACTGTGTTCCCTTTGCTCTTTAATTTTCTTCTTCCATACATGTTTTCAGTACGTAAAGACATGCTCCGTGGCTCTTGTTGCACAATGCTAAATCAATCTTGAATGTTTGCCCTATTTATAGAAGCAGAAAATGTTTAATATTTGCTTGGAGAAAGATTCCTACAATAGTGTTTACTAAGAAGATGCAGCCCACAAGCCACCCATGCTCCGACCCCGGCTAGGTCTGTTATTTTAGTATGCTAACATTTGATTGGGATGGCCCTAGCAACACTACAATTAACTGTAGCCCTCCTAATAAGGATGACAGAAATCCCAGAAGCGTGTCATCACCTACACACGCTCTTACAAATAAAATATTTGATGCCAAAAATCACATTTTCTGAACTTTTAACTGGAAATTATGTGGTTTCCTGTTTGATTTCTTGTTTCTCTTGGTAGAGGTTGAAGTCAACATATGGGCCTATTGCTACTAACTCTGCGGTGCTGTACTCAGCATATTATTAGTGATGCCATGTCATGCTAGAAATTATGTCAGATGCCCATCATGGCTGTGTCCTCCGTCTGCCCCTCAGAATCAGAATTAGTTTTTTTAATCTCCTGATAGTTTCTATATTGTGCATCCTATCACATAAATTAATTCCATTATATCGCCATCAGTGCTTTAAATGTGAAGGCAGCCAATTGCAGAGTTGGGAGGGACAGAGGAAAATTCAGTTTCCTTTGTTTGGAAAACAGTGAAATGACTCTCTGGTGAACTGCTGGTTGGACCGCACGCTGCACAGTATTGCTGTGCCCCACAAAATTTGTGTTCAGTTGTTGGCAGCGAAACAGACACTCTTATTAGTAAAATGTGAAACCAATGATCAGGTAGCAATTTCAGTGGTTCCAATAGACGAAAGGATTTTGGTTATGTTCTGGTCTCCAAAACAAAATGATGAGGCCCAAACTGCGTGCCAGGCTATGTGAGAGCAGACATGTATATCATCCAACAGGTTCAACAAGTGCAATGTGGGTTTGTGGTCAGTTCAGGAGTCTTTCCTCTGAGTCTTAGGGCGTTTTCGAACCTAGAGTTGGTTTGGTTCGAATCAGTGGATGAGTTTGCACTTTTCTTTCTTTTCTTTTCACACAGAGAAAAATCCAAGGGAACTAAAATGCATCACTTTAAACCACGACCACGCAAGAACGTAAATACAAGAAGAAGGGCCTGTGTTCTGAACTAGTGCATATTTCTGTCAGAGAAACTTTGCTGGTTCATTCTCTGGCTAGCTGCTGCTACTAGAAACAGTTTGCATGTTCTGCCGCATCCCAGAATGCAAAGCACACCTGGCTACAGGGGCCGTTTAGCTCAGACTACACCGGGTGGTTGGGTCAGGAGGTCGGATCACGTTCCCAGCACAAACTACTACTTGTGCACTACACAGTGCTGGCCTACAACAACTGGCAAGGTGAAGTTTGGCCCAGCTTGCTATGGAAGGCTGCAGTGAATCTGTGGATTTGGGCCAAAGAGGACCTTCGCTACGTGAAAGGTCCCCACGTCCCTGACATTCAAAACGTCAATGCTGATGTCACTGCAATTTGCGGCCGCCACCGGGAGATTGACATCTGCACCTCGGCATTATGAGCCAGAGCTACGCTCAGTCTTGCTGGGTGGAAGTGGAATTGTTTGCCTCAAATCAGAGTAATCACTGCCTCCTGTAATACTCCCTTAGTCGCCATAACAATCTACCCCTGTGGATGGACACACATGAGTCATGGCTAAATAAATCCGCTATACGCTTTTCTCTTCAATTAGTCCACAACACAATCAGTCATCGTGTAAAGTACTGCAGAGTAGATGCAGAGGAAGGGTGATGGAGTGTGTAGGACTACTGAACGGCATGCCGCATTTCAATTCATTTCGGTTACTAGACTCACTAGCCTAAAAACGTCGCATTCACATTCAGAAGAGAAAAAAAAAAATCAAATTCTTTAGATGGATTATGATTAATGAACCTGTCACTTGCTGAGAAGAGAACGTCAGGATTTCTCTGATTGTCAGTAATAACTTTACAAGTTTAGAAATAAGACCTCCCAGCAATTTTTTTCTTCTTAATGGAAAGTTCCACAGTGCTCGCTCAACATCTCATAATAAATTTGTTTTCTCTAATTTGCACCCAATTCTTCTTCAGGCTCCCCCTTAAAGGATTCCTCCAGCGTTGGTGAAAATTACCCTCATTTCTCAGACGAGACTGTCTCCCTGTGAAATTCAGCGCTGTTTTTATTTTTTACCTTTAGAGAGAACAAATACAGTTGGTTGTCCTGCATTGTTGTGCCTAATTTACATGATGAGCCAAACTAGATTGTTGTTCTAATTAGCTCCAGGTAATGTATAGAATGTTAATAGATGAAGATAAAGCTTGCTTACTAAAGTTACAGAAAATCAAAATGTATTACCGCCATTAGGACAAGCTGTTTTCAACTTTTTAGACTTGGTGACATTTAAGGTCCCTTGAGGTAATACTGGGCGTGCGGGTTCATTCAAAAATATTTTATTGAATTTCAAGATGATGGTGTGCTCATAACCATCGAATATCTATTGGCTAGAGCAAAATATGTGAAGGACAAGGACAGATGGGATTCAAACAGGAATCCAAACTGAATGACATGCCATGGATATGAATGGACAGGAGTTCAGTGCACTTAAAGACAATTCCGCCGTGTGACTGATAGGATGACACAAAACACACAATTAAGGCAAGGCTGCCACAATACCGCATGAAAGCGTGATGGCAAAGGGAGGCAATGAGTAGAATTGCTGGGTACAGAAGAAGTCCAACAGTGAACCCACCATGTGTCCTTGCACATCCACTTCCTGAAAGAGTGGCATTCTCTCCTCCGAGGCACACAGAAGAAGGAAGTGCTTCAACACTCAAAATGTAAAATTCCTAATAGAGAGCAAAAGCATGCTCCATTGGTCACATTTGGCAGAGCGCAACATGTTTGACCCGTGACAATCTGAGCGCAAACAACAACTAAATTGCAAAAGAAAAATGTTGTTCAGGGAAACTCTAGCATCAGACAAAGAGCGTCTTCTTTCAGAGACAAGTAGGAGAAATAAATCTCCTACAGCTTAGCACCCACCGCCGCCTTCAACACTGTGGGGGCGTGAGGGGTCGAGACTCCAACGTGGAGGCCGGAGAAGCGTTCAACTGTTGGAGCAGCGAGTTGGGCAGCAAATGCCTTTTCTGACTCCAGGCTCAGTGACACATGCATTGACCTAAATGCATGTCAGTGGGTGGAGGAACATTATAGCTCCATCTGATATAGGTGCAATAGGGGCCGAGTGTGTCTGCATGTTTATTTACAGTATGTTAGTTCTGGTGCGCATGCCCTAATTTGTGTGTATGTTCTGTATGTACATACTAAAGGAAGGGCTCAAATGGCTTGCAAATAAGGGTTAGCGCAGAGCCATCGCTGACTCAGGTGGTGTCAGTGTTTGGCATCGTTTCAACACAGAGCAGGTTTTAGGCAGAATGTCTGGGCCACTCAGAGTGACACTTCGGATCCATCAGATGGGCTTATAGCCCAGAATTCAATCAGGACTAAAAGAATGATGCTCTATTCCAGCTTTGACGTGGCTTTATTGTCATTTTCCCCAGCCAGTGATAAAAGTGAAGGAGGATTCTCAACCTATATGGTGGCTGCACCTCTGTGGCCCAGGTAATCTGTCAGCTGCAGTCACGGCTGCGTTTGCTTATTTGTCTGTACGTGCTTGTATGACGCATACGTGTCCACAGCCAGATAGAGAATCATCTGCTAGATTTGGTTTCATCTAAATGCTTTTAGACTATCTTTCTAGTGTTTAGCAAGTGTCAAGGCACGCAGATTTTCAAGTATAGTACCATAAGAGCTCTCACAGCGTATACATGCACAGTACACTTGTAAGGCTCCAATTCTGTACAAGAATTCGTTTTCATAGGGAATCCAACATATAGTACCTGCTTTGATTTAGACCAGACAGAGAAAGGTATACTTCATCCTGAAAACCTATGTGAGCCGTTCACAGTACCATACCCTGCATATACATTCTGTTCATGCTATTTTTAGCACACACTGTGTCAGCTTTTCTCCCATAGTCATTAAAGCGCCGCCAGGGTCTGAATAGCATCTTCAAATCACTGCACTGCAACATTAAAAAATAAAATATGATTCATATTTGGAGGGATCCTGCAAAAAAACAAAAAAAAAACAAGAAAGATGGCGACACCTAACACTGAAATGAAATACAGTTGCCTATGAAAACTAACCAAGCATGTCAACAATTCAAAAGATGGACTAAGGTTAAAACCTCATCCTGTCCACATTCTTACCGCGTGTACTGATTGTATACTGATTGTATATTTATGTGTGGGGAATGGTGTATCTATGTTATTTTTGTGCCTAAGCGTTATCTTTTCATTTGACCCTTCCTGTTGATCCACTTCTTATGTCTTCATAATGGCCCCAATTCCTCCGGTCTTTTGGGGGTTTCAAGCAAGGAGGTGTCAGAAAGGTTAGGAAAGCATTAACAGCCAGAAAAAGCATTTCACTGGCAGGAACCACACCACCAACATGACACATTTAAACAATTGATTAGAAAATAACTGATGCATGAGGTTGGAACTGACGGAGGTGTGGGGAAGCTTCAGTCGGGGGAATCTGGCGTGCGACAGCGAAAGAGGAGGTTACGAGGGTATTTCTGGAATGCCGGCAGTGGCGCAACTGAGGTGTTGTCCTGCTCCTGAAATTCTGCTAAATAGTTAAAACTACAAATGCAACAGAAAACAGCAGCATCGCTTTCCAGAAACAAGGTTCCTGTGTCTCTTGATAATCCACAGCCCTCCGTTTGCACAGCTTTTGTTGGAACTTTCTGCTTAATAAGTGATTTCTATGAAAACCGACATTGTGTTTCATGGGTGTGTGGAGGCCCAGGCTGGAGGCCTGAGCCTCGGAGCCCCAGGAGGAGGCCGGGCCAAGTATGGAGGGGCGTGTCCGTCCCATACGGCCCTGCCCCACCAAGATGGGAGCGCACCTG
>JAVQJF010048625.1:0-38375 GCA_036023855.1 Gadopsis marmoratus
CCCCCCCCCCAAGTTGAAAAAACCCTGTCCTAACCAGCTGTAGATAAAGATCTGCATTATTGATGAGTGTGCCCTAGATCACTGCAGCATAGCCTAGTATGTAGATGTGCTTCCCCCCACCTAAAGTGTTTGTGTGGCAGGGGATGGGGTCACGTGGCTGGTACTGTAGGCTGTTGGGGTAGTTTTGAGCAAGGTTTTGCTGGTGAGGAGGTGGCAGATTTGGCTCCTGCAGCCAAACGATCTTTCTTGTTCTGAACCAGCACAAGCACTCCAAATGATCTATATTTATTTTACGCCACCTGCTCACACACACATCCAAATATATGTATGTGTGTGCAAATGAGCAAGGGCAGCTATTCTCATCTGATGACACTAATGAAATATTGGCAGAAGAAGGGAAGCCCTAAATGAGGAAAACGCATCACATAAATTCCTGCAGAGTGAGTCATAATAAAATGTTTAGGTGCAGTTTATACGTTTGAACTGTATGTGCTGTAGTGCCGAGTGAATTTAAAGTGAAACCTGCCAGGAACAGGTGGACAGGGCCCAGGTGTGTCAGTGTTCCCTTCTCTCCTCTGAGAACTTACATAACAGCCAGATAGTGACTCATGGCAGGAACAGGTAGTCTACAGTGGAGTCTAGGTGTGTGCACTGAGGACTTCATTGCTCAGCCGCTCTTCTCTGACTCTGACAGGTGCACATTCAAAGCATGAGGAACCCTCTCCTTCTGTTCTTCCTCTAGCAAACATGCACATCCACACATACCCACTGTCATGATCTACCCGTGGGATGTATATAGGCTCTGGAACAGGCGGATGTTAAATTTAGCATACAGAGCTTAAAGAGAGTCAGATGAAGATCCACATAGAAACTCCTTATCCATGGAGTTGACAGAGGCAGCTATATGGGTCTGCTGGGGTACAGTCTGGAGAAAGTGGCATCATCATTTGAGTTTGCTATTATACTATTTGAATATATGCATTGGTGGAAATAACTAAGTACTTTTACTCAAGCACTGAACTTAAGTAGAATTATGAGGTACTTGTATCTTACTTGAGTATATACATTTATGCTATTTTATACTTGTACTCCATTCCACAATCATCTGACAGCAGTAGTTACTTTAAAACATGACTGTGTCATGTCTCAAAGATCAGAGATCAAATTAAAAATCAAATATGATTAATGATAAGACTGTAGAATATGTCCATTAAGAATAAAATGGCCTCTTAAAGGAATAATTTGACTTTTGGGGAAATTCACTTATTTGCTTTCCTGCAGAGAGTTTGATGAGAACATTGTACCACCCTCTTATCTGCCCTTTAAATGATAATGGCTTAGCACAAAGACTGGAAACATGGGGAAATAGCTAGCCTGGCTCTGTCCAAAAGTAACAAACTCTGTCTACCAGCACTTATAACGCTCATTAATAAATAAGTTATATCAGGATTATTTAATCCATACAAAATAAGTGTAAAAACCACAAATCCTCATTTTACGGGTGTTGTGTGCCGGACTGTTTCTTGGAGCATTGACTTCCTGGAGTCTCTGCTAGTTGCCTAGCAACTGTTCCCAGCCGAGAAATATTATATCACATAACCCCGCATAAAATACAACTGTAAAATAAACAAACGAGATAAGATATAACATGTTAATTAGTGAGCTTTAGATGTCCTAGTAGGCTAGCTTTTTCTCCTCTTTCTAGTCTTTATGCTAAGCTAAGCTAACCGGCTGCTGGCACTAGCTCCATATTGAACGGATGGACGTGAGAGTGGTATCAATCCTCTCATCTAAATCTCGGCAAGAAATCAGTAGAACATATTTCCTAAAATGTCGACCTATACTATGAAAGAAGAAGAAAAACCAACACCCTGACTATCTCCATCTTGGCTCAAAGACACCAAACAGATTTTATGTCCCTCTGTGACAGCTGCCGGCCCTGCTGACATGTGTTTATACTTCTCTCTCTGCAGATAGTTGCTGATGACAGAATGGTCAGAAGAGAATGGAAAGCACGATGCAGTCTCCATGTTTAGGCAACAGGGATAATAAATGTCGGAGGTGCAGAGCGTGCTGAAGGCTGTGTGTTTTTCTCTATTTGTCCTGTTGAGGGAGAGTGGGCTATTTAAAGCTTAAGGGGAGGTGGAATAGGTGTAACATTGACTTGGCAGTGTAGGCTGCAAAGAGTTTGCAAAGTGGGACATGCGAGTGCGTCCCTCTATTCTTCCAGCCTCTCCACATCTTTTTTCCTATCTCTCTCTCCATCTCTGAAGGGTGCAGAGAAACACAAGACAAGGCGCAAACCCAGAAATGCCAAGCCAATGTCAAATGGACGCAGATGTTTTCCCTCATGTCCTATTTCTTAGTCTTTTTATTTAAATCCTCATCCATTATGTAATAAAATCTTTCCTTTCCCCCTGAGGATCTGCTGCCCACACAACACTATGAAAGACGAAAAGGCATGCTGATGTAACTCACGACATCAACGCCGCATTGCCTTCTCAGACTAAAACTGAAAAGGGCCAGAAAGTTTGTCAGTGTGAGTTTGTCATTAAAAACTGTTCACACAACTCTGTGGCTCATGGGTAAAAAAGCCACAGATTACAAAGTTCAGCTCAGAGAAATAGTTCAGCTTATTTGGCAACAGTTGAATGATTCCTGAGGTCGAGCACATATAACGGAGCTGAATGCAACAAACCTTATTGAGTAGGCTGTGTGTGTATGATTGATTATTTGCTTCTCTCCGCATTGCTCCTGCCTGCAGCAATATGGAAGTAAGCTTGGATTATGACACTGTTGCTGCCCTGCTGTAAAGAAAAAGCCTCTCTTTTCAACCAACAGCCCCACAACAAGCTTTAATTTTTTTTTTATTAAATAGCACGTTTAGAATCACTAAAAGTACAGCTGGACATTCCAGTTTATATCCATTTTGCTCTTCAGCCAGCTCAGGTCAGCGGTTTCCTGTTTCTTGCTGCTTTCCTGTGACCAGAAAAGTTCTAAACAGAAGTATGAAAGCTCTGTTTTATATATAGAAGCTGACAGACAACACAAGTTTGTCTGTTCTTGAATTTTGGCAACTAATCAGTTTTAGTGTCGTATAAAGGTGAAATCAAGCACATTTTTCACTCAGCATTTCGCAAAATGCACTGAACCACACTCAATTAAGTTATTTCAGCAAGAGGGTTCAGTTCCAACGAACAGGTGCAGTGATGGGATGATAAACACTTAGAAAAGCTGACACTTGCAAGGAACTTGTGTCATAACCCACAGAAATAAAGGCAAAGATTTGAGAAGAGTGAAGCAACAGAACTGGGGCTGGAGAGGGAGAGCAGAGTGATGAATGATCTGTCCTCTATATAGGACGAGGTATTTGCAACTTTTCAGGAGCCCCAGAAAGCAATCTTTCTGCCTGATATTATTCTGGGTCAGGCAGCCTCAGGGGGAGACAAAAAGCAGAGCAGGCCTGGCCTTTCGTTGGCCACACAGCACACTGGTCTGTGTGTCACTCAGTCCCCGGTGTCTTCTCAAGCAACTCAAAGTGTGATCTGAAACCCACACCAGGTTGGTCCTTCATCAAAACAACCACACATGGACTACATGTCGGTGCATACAAGACATGCTCGTATAGAAGGGGGTGCTGCAAGTGGTGTGCAACCGTTCTGCAGCATAGTGGCTTATGTGTCAGTTTTTTAACTCTATCTCCATCAGCAAGGACACAGTGACAGGAAGTCAATGACAGCCTTGTTTAGTCTAGTTTCCACCTAGAGGAAACAGGAAGAGGATATAAAGAAAACAGACAGTTTCCATCATTAGTAAATCTAAACTTATTAAATCATCAATTACAGTACAAAGAGCAAGTCACTGATTATGTAGATCAGTGAAATAAAGTGAAAGTAATTTGTGGTTCAGTCCAGGGCAAAAACATATGTGCACAACATAATTGGCAACATTTTTCACAATAAAAAAAAAGCATGTTAAGTAAATTAAGTAAAGCTTTTGACCTCTATGATGAGGGTACACTCATTTCTTTTTCCGATTCAATCCTTTTCCTATCAGTGCAAAAAAAAAGAGCATAGAAACTATTCATTCACTGCCAGGACCATCTCCAACAATACAGTACATGTCAAAGCTACAGACACTTCTATACATATAAAATGACTCAATCTTTGATACAGCCTGCGCTTCAAAGTATTAGAAAAACACATGTTGCGATGAAGGTATAACTAATTAATTTTTATAACCATTCCATTCCAGATTTGGGCATCTTCGAGTGAGTTGGAAATTTGTTAGTATTTTTTCAGCCTCCATGGAAAACAGTAAAATTACTGATTAAAGTTTGTCCAGTTAGCAAAATGATTTGTTTATGTTGTTTTGAAATATTTGACATGCTGGAAGAAAATAGTTGAAATCACAGAATATCGTTCCTTTGTAAAACAAATCTACAATCTTTTCTGTGATATGTAGGAATGTCTATGATCATCTGCAGGGGGAAATACAGGTCAGGACAATGTAATGTTCTACACTGGCAGGTTTCTGGGCCAACTCCTCTCGTGGCTCTCATCATCACACCTGCTGTAACAGCAGGTAGGGGACACTAGAGGTTGATAAAGTAGGTAATAGTGTCCCCTCCCAAAGAACACCATGTCCTCTTTTATTCAGTCCAGCCAGGCAAGTTACAACTTGCAGACATAATCAAATATTGTTTTTTATTCCCTATCCTCCCTTCTTGGTCTGTTCGTAGCAGAAGGAAGGCAGCAGACCTCTACTTTCGGCAACTAATCCAGAGTAGCTGATCCTATAAAACTGTGGCTTCCTCCATGGCATCTACCCACCTGTATGAGAAGAGGATTTTACATTAGGAAAAAAAACAGCACGATCCGCAGTTTTGCTAAAATATAGTCATTTCAGTCTGCCTCACCTAAAAACGACCAATTCGGTGCCTGTCAGCATGACATATAGCTTCATCATTAACTGAGCTAATTTTATAGTGTGCTCCTAAATTTGAAGAATTATAGCATTTTGTCCTAAAAGAGTTTATCTTTTCTGTTTCTGTAAACTCACTCCACACATTGTTTATGTTTGGAGAAAAATGTTGGAACTCCAAATTTAGTGCTGCTCATGTTTCCACTTCAGATTAAATGGTCTTCTGTCTATCTATCCCATCCTGGGCCCATGAAATCCTTTAGAACCCACTGAGTAATGTTAAAGTTATCAACTTGACTGTTTTCCCCCCACACAGCACAGGGTTGCATCAGACATCAATACTCCAGTAATAGTCATTATGTCCACACAGTGTCTCAAGTCAGTGTCGCAGTCAGACTAATATCTTTAAATTGTCAACCTTTAAACATTTTGAAAATAGCTATCAAGTGCTCCTCACCTCTGGGCTGTGTAGTTGTCCGAGGCTTTAAAGGTGTAATACAAAGTGTTTTTGTGGTAAAGCTGAAAGATGCTGGCCTCCTCCTCTCCCTCCTGCTTGTCAGGTAGCTTCACTGTGAAACCCAGCAGAGGTAAACTCTCTGATGCTACTTTCTCCTGCAGACAGAAAATCCATCAGTGGAACAGAAAAGACCATAAGATTATAAGACACAGTGATGTGACTGTGGGCATTTTAGCACTTTTAGTTATTTTCAGAAAACAGATGGCGTTAGACCTCACTGTGTACGGTCTGTTTAAGTGTGAATATGTGCTGTTCAGGTTAAAGGGGAGTGTATGTTTCCCCTCACCTCTTGGGCTCGGTAGGTGTAAAGCACCTTGTCTTTAAGGAGGAACCACAGTCTCTTCCAGCTCCTCTTGCTCTTGTTGCTGCGCTGCAGACTGCCACTAATGGAGCCTTCCTCGGACAATGTCACCTGCACAACACAGGAGCAGCGAGGGACTGTAACAAGCAATATTCCTTACAAAACACGGCATAGCTGTCATCCACATCAGCAACTACTCTGTAATCTGTAATAGTAATAGTAATAGTACTCTCTGTGCAGTGAACGTGGCCCTCTCTGCAGGGATTTTCAGGCATACCTGGGTGAAGGACGCCGTGCCTTTCCGATGTCTCCAGATGTTGGGTGGATAAATGTTTTGGAACACGGCAGAGAGAGGACGACTGGAGCGGTTTGGACGAGGGCTACTTTTACCTGACAGAGCAGACACATCTCCCCCTGCAGAAATATACAAATGCTTTTTAACTACGGCAGAGGGCACGGACGAAACTATAACACCCACACTAACTAAGTAACATGGCAGGTTGATTGCGCAACCTTGCTGTCTGAACTATACTGCAGCAGAGGCTATATCCTTTGTGGAATCATATAGAGGATATGCATGAGTAACAATAGCAGCTATACAGTTACAACAAATTTGAATTCAAACTATTCCAATGTCGTGACATTTTTTCCCGCCGCAAAGGTGAAACATGTTATTGAAAAGAATAACATTTTTTAAGTAAGGAAATTAAAGGAAAGCTTCAACCTCGCTGTTTTCTGTATATTACATGATGCATATTACACACACTGGAGTGTAAACTCACTACACAGTGTGTGAGCATGTTTCATAGCTTTTACATGATCCTCATCCTATACTCAGTGTCCTTTAAACCTGTAACAGATAACTATATCATGGTGCAAGTAATAGTAGCCCAGGACCTTCTTCTTTTATTTCTACCTTCCTAAATGTACTACTTCTTTTCCTTTATGAATATATTTCCTGTAAAATAAACACATTTTTCCAATCTCTGCCAGCTCTGTCTGATTTCAGTCCGATACTCCTCCTGTATTTAACTTGATGGTAACGTTTAGTGATGTTAGTACTAACTGTTTTGCTCCTACTGGTTGTGGGCTGAGACGGACCAGAGACCAACCAGAGTTTTCCTACCTCTCTTCTTTAGCTCGTTGTAACAGTGGTCGCACACTTTGGCCATGCGGTCTTTCATGTATTTCAGTGGATATCTGTTCCTGGAGCAGCTCCGACAAACAATCTGCATCAGGCAACATAGATTCACCACAGGCACATTAAAAAGCTCGGGACTAACACACTAAATGCTCTGATCAGTTTGTTGCATCCCGTCTGACAGATATATTTTATTTGTGTGTGACTCACTCTTCCGCAGCCATGGCAGTGGTGTCTGCGAAGAGTGAGGCTGAAATCTGAGGTGCAGTTCATGCACATCATCACTTCCGAGACTGGAACAAGTGTGGGAGCTTTCTCTCCGAGAGACAGCCGCAGACGATCTCTGGCCTGGAACAAACACACGGGAACACAAAAAGAAAACGCACGGGTCGATGACGATACCATTTAACATCAGTCTCATTCCGGTTGGGTGAGGATAAGCATGACTGAAGAAAAATGTTATTAAGTAATGATTTAATACATGAATACAGAGAAGCAGAGTTTGTTCACCTCTCCGGAGCAGCTGCTGAATGCTACAGATCCCCTGGCATGTTCACTCACAGTCCGGCTCAGAGTGTAAAACCAGTCCTCTCTTTCAATGAAGGAACTGTAAACACACAAAATCATTTCACTACGACTAGATAGAATTCAGCAATTGAAGCCACACAAAGGTCATTAACACAGTATATGTAAAGCATCAGCTGCAGTAGTTAACATTTGACATATTTTAGGTTTTAGAGGTTTTAACCGTTTCCTCACTGCCATTAATGGATATAATCCATTACCCAAAGAGGACACATTACAAGGTGACCCACCTTGCAGACAAAGTGATGAATATGTCTGTTCCTTCGATCCTCAGTGCATTTTGGACATTTTCTATGATGGGTTTACTGACCTGGGAAATCATAAAATCACAAATCAAAGACCAGAGAGACAGAGAGAGACCCTGTGTTGATTGTAGAAAACACAAAATGAATTATAACTTGTGCACCAAATTCTTGGGGTTTTCTTCTATTAAGCATGTATGTTGTACCGTCATTCTGCCCCAGAAAAAGAACAGTTCAAAGACATCATTGTAAGCCCAATATTGCCATATTGCAATATTGTATGTAAACGTCTGATCGCAACTGTATGCATATTAATTAATACTTAAATTGCTGTAGTTTTTATATGTGTTGGAGAATGTACTTCCAGCTTTAATTGCATATCAACTCCTGGGGGATTTAGATGGGAAAACAGTTGGAACATTACAACGTTACGGAATTAGACGACTTAATGAATGTCTCTGACCTTCAACCCAGTGAGTGACAGAGTATTCTTCAGTCTGTATTTCCCATCCTGCTGAGGGTAGGTGTACAGCAGCACATCATTCATCTAACAACAGACAGAGATAACACTTTTAATTCACAGTAAATCTGTCTGTAAAACAGACTTGTAGATGCAGACCAAAGGATATACATAAATATAAAAAAAAAAAAACCAGTTCATCATTCATGTATGTGCAGCAATGCTCCAGTAGATGGCACTATCAGCTAGTACAAAACTTCTAAGAGTTCACACAGTTGATTCACTGATGGGAAAAAATTCACACCAAAGTCTATGTATTTTTTTCTCTTAGTTTTGAAGGTGTACAGTTACAGGTACATAGTAAAAATAATCACAACATTCTGTACGTCTACACACACACACACACACACACACACTCAAGCTCCCCCTAAAGAAAACCAATACCCCCACCACCACCACCTCCATCACCGTCCACTCCACACAGTACAGATCTCTACTGGTTCACTTAGACTTCAAATGTTAAACACAAAACTTAAATTTAAAGTTCCCCTCAAAATAAAAATGTGCTTATTCTTACATCACTTGGACATGCAGTGTGACACTAAAAGGTTCTTTTCACCTTCATCTAAGGAAGGATTAAAGTTTCTTTGTGCTCACATTAAACTTTTTAGACAAGACGTACAAGCATGAATCTGTGACATCACAACTAGTCTGGGAGCCAATAAAGATAGAGTATGAGACTTAAACAAGTGTGATGTGGAAGCTTGAAACTTCCAGTGCAATACACTGAGAATGGTCAGTCTTTTGGGTGACATTTGTGTAAAATATTTGCATATTCATCAGTTGATCAGTTCTAGATTTTTCAGTGAGGGAGAAGGAGTAGACTTAACTTTAACAATTTTAAACTGGTTAACTGATCTAGTAGAAGACACGTGGTCATCATCTGGGTGAATAAACTGGCAGGATAAAAGTTTCGCAGCGGTGATTACCAACATTCCTCCAGAAGAGACATTTACGAGCTTTTTTTAGTGTCAAGCCCAGACCACAAATTTTGAAAACGCCACTAGAGGGAAAAGCAGTGGGCTTTGACGATGCTCTATGGATAATTTGCGAAGGCGTTTAGTTTTCTAATCTCTGTTGATTAGAACATTTCAGGGCTATCTCTATGTTGTGATTCTTATAAACCGAATATCTAGTCTAGTGTGTCCTCTGCCTCTTTGATTCACTCTTTTTAAACTTTTTCTCTTTCATGATGAAATAGATTTTGTTGTGTCACCTGTCACACCCAGCTCAGGTGAAAAAGTGATATTGTTAATTCTTACCTATTACAGTTATTAACAATTAGATCCTTCTCTCCTCCCTCTATGTCCATCTCCCTGTTTACTTTAGCATTATCTTATCAGCCGAAAGCACTGTCTATATGTTAAAGGTGCAGACAGATCCTTCAATTTATAAGGAGCTGGTGTTGACCTTCCCTGCACTGTCAGTAAAGAATTAGCTCAGGAAGTCAGCATTCAGAAACATCCTGCCAGGAAACCCTGCTCTTAATAGCTCAGTCTGGGCATTGAAACGGACCAGACAGAAAAGGCCTGACTGTACATTTTACATAGAGATGTCTTAAGGATTTACTGTAAAAAATGAACATAGTATGACCACTGGCACATGTGTCTATTAACGTGTATAATACAATCAGGAAGCAGAGTTTACCAAAAACAGGTGGCGTGGCTGTTGACTCTTCCTGCTGACCTTCATCAGGGTGCCCTCCTTCACAAAGACCTGATTTTAAAAAAGCATATATACATAAACTGAACACTTCTGAAGTTATCTGATCATGACACATAGGGGACATCTGCAATAATTATTGTTGTTATAAAACCAGGCCGGCTGGGGATTCCCAGCTGAATGATTGTGTAAAGGGCAACATGGGGGTGGTGCAGGGCAGACGGGGCGGGCTGGCAAGCAGAACAGACAGAAACAATGCCGTTATCAGAGTCATACCCTGCCAGGCTGCAGCAGGTCCCGCAGGCCACGAACACTGTACTCTATGTTGACCAGACGCAACAAGTTCTCCTGAGACACAAAGAGAGACAAGAACAGAAAGACGCCAAAATAAGAGAAACGATGAAAGATCATTAGTGGTCATTTTCCTGTAAACCCCAAACAATTTTCTTCTGCTTGGCTATTTTCATGACTCCCTTTGTTTTTAGACATAGTTTACCTGGATCAGACAGGCATGTCTATATTGTTCTCCTTAAAATGAGCCAGACTATTCAGAAATGTCGTTACTCCAACAGGAACTAGAACTCTTTGAGGCTGTAGCAGTGCTTCGAGCTATATGCTACGTCAGCATGCTAATATGACAATGCTAACATGCTGATGTTTAGCTGGTATAACCACCATTTCAGTTGAGGGTGTTAGCATGCTAACATTTGTTAATTAGCACTAAAAACAAAGTAGAGTTGTGGCCAACAGGAATAATGTTATTAGTTTCATAGGTTTTTGGTCATAAATCAAAGTATTGGACAAATTTAAATTTTACCTGATGATGGTGCCAGAATAAAAGTTAAGGGATTACCAAAGTTGTCATGTAGGGGTCATGAATGTGTGTACCAGATTTTATGGTAATCCATCTAATAGTTGTTGAGACATTTCACTCAAAACCACAAACGTGAGACATGTTTAATTAATATTTTGATAATTTGTTGGGATGAAATCTGTACTGTGAAAAGTGATGCTACATTTACTCAGGCAGCAACTTGAATAATCTGTTCATGATCTAAATGTTAAGTGGAAGATCTTAAAGTTATAAGGGGTCCAGTTTTCATACGTTTACAGATTTTTCAAACCTGAGACTTTTGACACACAGAAACAACCCATATTTCTGGAGGGATTCTACAGACATGTGTTTTAATGTCTGTGTGTTCAGAACTGACCATGGTTTAGGTTGAAAATAAGGTATGTAATTGTGGAAGCAAATGTTTGCTGGGTTCAAGAGTTTCATATGCCTACACATGACACTTACCCCATGTTTTAAGCTGTCATTGGCTTGATCTGCAATGTCAGACACTACCACCACAACAGCTGTATGAGACAAACACAGAGAGAGGAATCAGGAAAGACACAACAAATTAAGAAAATGAATATTCCTAACTGATGAGAAGTTTCTTTGCTTCTGTGTACAAAGTCACCAAACAGAAACCTAGTAGTGTCTAGCAGCTGTCCTTCTCATGAATTACACATTACAGTCTTCACACAGAAGAGAGTTGAAATGAGTGCCTGGTGGGTTACCACCGCAAACAAAAAAATCTAAATTGGCTCTCTCATGGCCATGTCTCCATGCCAAATGAGAGCAAATACATTCCCTGTAAACACAGAGGCCCAAACACTGGCCTGAGGGCTCTCCTGTGAGTAACAGAGAGCGCAGAGAGAGCAGCTTCTGTCCACACTGGGTCTGCTGTGTGTTTACGGTACCTTGGGTGTCTTCATATTCCTTGGAATCAGGGGAGAGGTTGTTCAGGTAATCTGTAAGAGGAGTGAGAGAAAAATTTATACAACCACTATGAGTGAAATAAATTTTTTACTCAGGAAAGATAATCTAAAGCCCTAAATCTTGTCCTTTACATGAGACTCACCAGTGAGAAGCATGCGGTACTGAGCTACATGCACAATGACCTGCAGGAGTTGATGTTTCAGAGACACCTTTTCTCCAGCTGGACTCTGCTGCTGAGACAAAAACAACACATTCAAAGTCAAATATGTATCACTACTGCTTATTAGGGTCACATTTATTTTATTAGTCCACATGAAGGTTGGCTAATCAACATGTAAGATTAATCAAAACAGTCAAGGGATGTAACAAAAAAAAGCTTTGTTGAAATGAAAGATGTACAGAGATGCAAATTACTGGACCTTTGAGCACAACCACCAGCCATATTTTAGGTGTGATGTTAAGTGCCAATAACACAAACTGCTGGTCAGCACGATGCCTTGCAGTGTGCATGTGCAAAGACAGCAATGCTGCACACCTCTATTTATCAACACCCCCTTTCTCAACAATCACTTTATTAATAACTAATCATCTCTCTCTCTCTCTCTCTCAGTTTTTTGTCCTTGAACAGGTTTGATTCAAAAGTGTGGAAAAACTATTCTGTCAACAGTTTTCCATTCAAAAACTCAAAGAATTATAATCTCATAATCAATGAAACTCATAATGATGAAAGGCAAACAGAGAACAGAGCTTACAGCACTAATGTTAATACACAAAGTGTTTAGGGGAATCCAAGGACTTTTAAATATGGATGCTCTTAAATCAGACAGAGAAAACTGCCCAGCACTGCAAAAGATTTCCTGCCAAGTCTTCTCCCCTGTGGCCTATAAAATGGAGGGAAAATATTTAAAACTAATTTGTTCATGGCTGGATAATTTTTAAATAAAATAATGCATCGTGAACAGATGCTGCAATATCTCTGTTGAACTGTCAAGCATATTATCATATCCTGTATCATATCCATGGTTCATATTTGCATCTTATGAACTTAATAGCTTTTCTGGCAGACTGGTTTGAAAAACGCTGTCTTCATATAATTGAGGCTAATTACAACTCCTCACTAAAGTGCATTGTTTGGCATATGTTGCGCAGCTCCAAAAAGCTGTTGGGAAATGCAACCTACATACATTTTAAGATTCCCCTGTTTTTAAAGAGACGCTGTGTGTTTAATTATTGTTCTGAGTGGCTCAAACTAAACATATTTGTTCTTAACATCTAAACATATGCTCTATATTTTTCCTCTGGGTGTCATGGTAGTTTCTTTTAACAGCCTAGAACACTGTGTAGTTCTTGCTTTAAATTGAATTACTGCTTTTATTCACTAGCCTTTTGCTTGAACCTTTTAGGGGTTTGTATCTTGTGCTTTTAATCTCTCTCACTCAGACACACGCACACATACCAATACCACACTCTCAGCCATCACCATCTCTGCTCGTCCTTGTCACAAGACACACACACACACACACACACACACACACACACACTGAACCCCGCTGATAAGAGATAATGTGCAGAGATAAATCATCAAAAATGTGAGGTTGAAACCAGAGTTTCATTGTTATCTTTATATTTAATCCAAACCTCAACTAAGCTTTTTCTATTCAAATATTTCAGTTATTCCAAACGTTCCCAGTAGTCCTGTTTTCCTGTTCACACATTTAAGCAGTGAGCAAAACCTTTACATGACGTGTACGAAAATTTCAAGTTTGTTTTCTGTTCATGCAGGCTGGAACAACACAGTGGAAAGAGATAGAGGAAGAGAAGGTCGAACAGCATACAGGACCAGACTTCATGCCATATGTCATGTGGACAGAATATACTTTATGTACCCAGCTGTGTTTTGTCATTGTATTTGTATACCAAAATAGGTTCATTACATGAAAATACATGAGTCATACATGAGTATGAACTAGGCTTTGGGGTAATTAAAAACAGTCATCATAGTTGTGTGCTTTGTGAGCACATCAGAGTGTATTTCATTCTCAGAAAGATATTAATGTCGGAATATGTGTGTGTATAATTGTGGATTGTGAGAAGGTTTTAAATTTCGATTTTCATGGATTGCATTATGTGTTGTATTGCACGCTTTGTGTTAAGAGTTACAGAAGCGCTATGGGTCTGACCTCAAACTGGTGAACAATGGCTGCGAAGGCAGGTGAAGTTCGGCAGCTGTCCTCCAGGAGGCTCATGCTTCGGTCGTAGTGGCCGATATAAGTGGTGAAAACCAAGAACTCTGCTTTTCTGGACAGGAAGATGTCTGCAATCCTCTGGCTCTCCTCCCTGAATGTAGAAACAGAGGTGACAGGATGGAGGAGAAGCAGCATCATGCACCACTCCTCAGCTTACATGTCATGCTCTCTGAGCTGCTTTAATGTGTGCAGTCTGTGGAACAAGAGGGACGAGTGTGGAAGGTAATTACTTTTCAGTTATAACATATGTGTGCATGTAGTATCAACAGCATCTCACCAGTGTCGGATTCGATTCTCCAGCTCGTTCAGGATTCTGCGGTGCAGGGTGTAAACATCAGGCAGCTCATTGAGAATCTCTCGAAGCCTCTCGTCATCCAACACAGGATCCCCCTCGTCCCCGACTGCTGCCCCCACCGCTTCCCGAAAGTCCTGGCACACAGACGAGTGTGGAGGAATGGATATTTTATCTTAGTTTATGTTCAAAATCTTATTCAACTTACAATTCCACTGCAAGCCTGCATTTCTCCCCCGTTTTTCCTTCCCTTCTTCTGCAAAAGTATAAAAAGATAACATCTGACAGCAGGGACTGCGTGAGCTATTATATCAAGAAACCTCATCATCGATAGGAACACTGGCGTAGTGGTGGTCTAGATCACTAGTTTAATCCCCACACCAGAAGCATGAATCTAGGAAGAGAAGTGAAAGGGAAGCACTTGTTCCTCACTCATTGGCACTGCTGAGGAGCCCTTGAGCAAGGCATAGATGCCCCAACTGCTCAGAGGCCAACAGATCAGCCTGTGTTTGTAGTGTGCGGCTTTTAGTAAATCTTCCAGGAAAAGAGTTTTTGCGCACACAGAATAGACACACAATATAATTAGAATTTCATACAAGTGAATTTATATGGATTCAATTAAAGAAAATATAGTTTGCATCTGGTAAATAGATATATAACATGTAATTTTTGACAGGACAAGCCATTTGACAGGATTTAAGAGATACAATGTAAACCTGAGCTAAGGAACATGAATTCTTTAGTATGTAACTCTGCAACTTCAGCTCTACAGATCTCAGGCAGCCCACTGTAGCCTAATGTACAAGTTACTGTAATTCCCTCCCATAGGGCATATCTAGATACATACATGAGACTTATATTGCAATATAGGAAATTGAAAGAGAAAAGAGATACATCACTTACTTCCTGGAGGAGCTTGAGGGCTTTCACGTGTCTGTGGAGAGAGAAATAAATACACAATTAAACAGCAAAGTGAAGGGAACCTGATTAATTTTGACTGATAAGCAGAGATGTTTGATAAGGGAAATTAGTTTACATGTAACTTACAATCTCTCTGTATCCACCAGCTCTTTTGCGATGAAAAAGGCCCTGGATCGGCCATCAGGCTGTAAACAATCATATTATTTACTTGTAATAAGCCCAGGGTTAGGAAGAGCTAAAGCATTTTGGCAACAGTTCAACAAATATAGCTGGCTCCCCTCGCCATATCGTCTCCAAGCGGCAATCAAATTCTAAATAATGAGGACAGCCTTGTAGTAGCCCATTAACCTCCATTAACCCGCATTAAAATCCGGGCTTGTGAGGGCAATTTTGCAATTGCCCAAGGTGAAAAACAGTTCACTGTGTTTTATTTTGCTCCAGTCTGTTCTTCAAATACATCCTCATTTCTACCTACCATTCGGAAAAAGGTGAGACCTGCTCTTAAAAAATGATGCCACAAAACAAAAATAATTAAATCACTTTTTAAAGGACAGTGGGTAACAGTCCTTTTGTGAAAACAGAAGAAAATAGGGAAAAAAACCTGAAAGACATCGATTAATTATAAAATGATAGTTAAATTTTTTTTATTCCATACGGGATATATAAGCTTTCACAAGGAATTTAAAATTCATGTTGTGTAAAAAACACACATAACACGTTTGTTGGAACTAACCTGTCTGTCATAATTGCTGCCTCCCTCTTCCTCCTCTGAGGTGCGTCCTTGGTCTTCCTCACCCGCCATCTCGCCCCCGACATCACCCACTGAAACAGTCTGTGGAGCAGCAGCCAGCAAACACACGTTGTAGGCTTCTGTATAGGCACTGGTGAGAAGAAAGGGGAACCATGGTGAAATATAGCCTACATGCAGTGTATGCAAACAATAAATAATGTGTACACAACATGACTGGCTCCTGTCTTAAACTTCAAACACCTGCATTACAATATCTGATCTAGTTGTCAACCTTTTTAGCATGTGACCCCCTAAAACGAAGGAATGTCTAGTTGTGCCCCCTAATTAAAATGTTATGGCATTAGCGTGGATGTGATCCGTGAGCAGTTCAACCACAGAGTGATTTTTTTCTTCTAAGATCGTTTCATTTTAAAGGAATAGGTCGACATTTTGGGAAATTGTTTTTTCACTTTCTTACCGAGACCTAGGCTGTCTCCATAATAAAATCTGCCAACCAGCACCTCTAAAGCTCTGTGATTAGGATGTTACATCTGGTTTGGCTGGGAGCAGTAGCTTCCTGGAGTCTCCATTGGTTGCCTGGCAACTGCCAAGAAATAGTTTGCCACATAACCCCTGTGAAACAGTGTTTTTACACTTTGGCTTTTATGCTGATTAAACAAACAAGATATAACATATATGTTATTTAGTGAGCTTAATGGTGCTGGTGGGCAGATTTTGCTGTCTTTTAACAGAGCCAGGCTAGCTGTTACCCTCTGTTTCCAGTCTTTATGCTAAGCTAAGAAAGCCAGATTACTGTACACAGGGTGTAATATAGATCTTCTCGTATCTCTATCAGAAAGCTAATTAATGTATTTCCCAACAGGTCCAACTACTTCTTTAATGATTTTTAACAGCCCCAAACAAGTGAGACAAAAGGTATAATTAGAGAAACAAGAGAAATATATGTTCTTCTTTCTTAATCCTTTAATCATCTTGTGATCCCTTGGTGGTGTCCTGATTCCCACTTTGGGAACCACTGGTTTGTCTATTTGTCTCAGTTTTTACTATAGACTGTATGGTTTGTACCACAAATTTGAGTCAGTGGTTTTATAATATGAACTGTGCTCTATCCTCAAACTTTCACTCAGTATAAATAAATCAGATGAATTTTATTTAACCATCCAAGCCATCTTTATGTTTTCCTACATTGAAATATCACTATAATAAACATATTCAGTGTTAGAAGCAAATGTGAATAGATAAAACATTGCAGGTCTAGAGAAACCAATAAACTGGTGCTGAAAGGCCTGCAGTGACAACTGTACCCAACCAGGGACGCATGTCGGTATTTTATGCTACGAGATTCTCTTCTGCAGGGAGCCCAAATGAATATGCTAATTGATGCAGCTCAGTGGGGAGTGTAAGCTATGCAAATACAAACACGTCCTTAAGTTACAGTAGTGATGCAGTCGTCCTCTACGTGACCAACTGCCTCGCCAATGTTCCTGCAATGTTCCACTGCAAGCACCAGTGGATTTAACCCCACTGAGATGCAAATTAGCTACATATGAACAACATATGTGAGCAGTTCAGGACTCTTCATCACACATTAGAGCTGCATGGCCCATTACTGCTCACAGGATCAAACTTTGGATGAGATACTGGGGGGTGTTTGAATCACAAGCTACATGCACAGTTTCTATATTCAGCTTTTATATCACTCCCACAGAAACTGCCGCTGTCACTTCTCACAGTCCCGTACTGTTGTATGATGGCTCAAGGCGAAATATATGGAGATAAATTACAAAAGTAGATAAAAAATATTAATTTTCTTTTTGCCTCAGGTTCACTGGTGAGCCTATTTGTTCCAGTGATAGCAGTGATGGGGCAAGGACATTGATCTCCAAACGATGATCTGCTAATATTGCTTCTTCAGGCTACTGTAAATCTAACAGCCTCGACCACTGACTCTGCTGTTCACCCAGCAATCGCTTTGCTGTGATTACAGGTGCTGTGCTCACTCAAAGTGTGGAAAATGATAATCACACCGTTTTTGTTTAGTATTAGCATAGAAAGCTCAGGTGCTAACTCTGTGTAAGAACCTGAGCTTTCAACCTGAGGACATAACTTCTGCAACTGTGTATTTTCTCTGTCTTGCCTGCCCGAATTTGCATTAACAGCAGCATGGGGAGACAAGTATCTTCATTGACTCAGGGCCATGATTGCATGGTATGAAGTACAAACTATATGCAATATGATAATGACAAAACATGGCAGGAATGAAGTGTAGCACAATTTAAACAAAAGCTGAACATTCTTTAACATTTTACTGTTGGCTTATCCGACATCAATGACAACATTTTTTTTAGCACACATCAATAATTCAGCAGATTCATCATCAATTAATCTACCCCATTATTTTCTTCATTAATCATTTGGTCTATAAAATCTCTGAAAAGCCCATCACAATTTTCTTGAGCCAACAATCTCATACTCTTAATTGCTTGTTTTCATATAAAACCTAGAACAGCAAAAAATACTCACAATCAATAAGAACGAAACAATACATTTTTGCCAGAAATAATCACCAAAATGTTTTATCAATTATAAAAAATTGTTGCAGAATATTTTTCTGTCGATCAACTCATCAATAATAACGGAAATGTTGCAGCTCTTCTCACAGTCCACACACACTAATCTGAATTTAGACAATCCCTAAACTAATAGACACAAACTCCTATAATCTTATTTACTGCTGTCAATGCGCACCTTTGTCGTCATGCTGTTGACTGTGACTGAAGCCACAGGATGGAGGCACTAGCAGAGCAAAGTAGAGGATAAGACAATTATGTATCAACTTGTATTTATTTATGTGCATTATGCCCGTGTGAGTGCTTTAGGACTTACAAAACATTACATTTGTATACTAAACCAATTTTCTGTCCTTTCTTGCACACATAACCACAATGGTAAATGTGATGAGAGGGAAGCACTGCAGTGAACAACTGCTGACTACAGAACATACTGAGATTGTATGTTGCTTGTTGTTTCTGACTGGCTGGAGGAGAGCAATGACTCCAAAATGCTCTGACTATTAATCATACTGAGCGGTCTGTATGATATGGGCACAACCAACAGGAATGCAGGGGGGATGGATTAATGTCAGCACAGCATGGCTGATCATACCAACATCAAATAACACAACAACTGGGAGACAAGAGGCTCTACCTACAGCAGGGGTCATCAACTACATTTTTCCAAGGGCTAGAATTTAAAATTCCAGATGTTCAAATTAATATATATATATATATATATATATATATATATATATATAGATATATAGAGAGAGAGAGAGACAGAGATACAGCATATATACTGTATAGAGAGATAGATAGAAAGAGAGAGAGCTATTATTATATATAGATGCTAGTATTGCTTCATATTTTCACTTTTTTTACAAAATCGTTTTTACACTTAACACATGAAATGCAATTGGAGAATGCTGTATTACAATTTAAATTGTTTGCCAGAAACGCAAAAATGTGTCTCAAAGAGCCTAAAGAGGAAGACTGACGTGGAAACTGCAGCTTTGTTGAAGAATGGACTGATAAGGATGCATTCATCATGCCAACTTTGAGTAAGAAAACACCTGTATGCCTCATTTGCAATTAAACTATCACTGTTGCAAAAGAATTGCTCAAGGCATGCAGAGTCTTACCCTGAGCAGTCAGAGGCCCATCGAGAGAAAAATTGCTGCCTTGAAAGCTGGATTTTCCTGAACACACATCTATTTAGGTTCTATTTATTTTTGGGGTTTCTTCAAAAGGAAGAAAACATAATGTTAGATATCTTGAATACCGCATTTCTTCCCTCCTCACATTTTTTGAATGAATTTATATTCTGCAGGCCGGATGGGAAGCTTTGACGGGCCGGATGTGAGCCGGGGGCCGCCAGATGATGAACCCTGACCAACAGCATCAACACAACAGCCTGTTTTTGCTCCTAAAAAAATTATTTATGAATGAATCCAGCCTGTTTTCACTTATATCTGAAGAGACTAACCCCACCACCACCTCTTCTGGCGTTTTCTTCTCTATCACCCAACATTTCCCAACAACACACACTGATCACCACTTCCGTGTCTGCTGTGATCAGAGTATCAGGGGGCTCAACATAATAAATAGTTATAAATCCTCCTCCCCAGGGGCATTGTTAAACCCTCACAGTGGCCGAGCAGTAATAAAAAAGACTTGTGCTTAGTGTAAAACATGGCAAAGATCATTAAGATTATGTCCAGCAGCATCAGCCTACATGAACACCCACTTGCACACAGACACATGTTTTAGCCACGCTAGCAGCATGACTCTATGGTCGGTCAGTCGGTTGGTCAGTCGGTAGGTCAATCAGTCAGTCAGTCACTTTGGTCCAGACTGAAATATCTCAACAACTTTTGGATGGATTTCCATGAGATTTTGTACAGGTGCTCATGGTCCCCAAAGGAAGAATCCTACTGACTTAGGTGATACCTACACTTTTTTTCTAGCACCATCATCAGGTCAAAATGTTAATTTCTGCACTACTTTGGTTCATGACTAAATACCAGCAAAACTAATCCTGATTCCATCAGCCTCGGCTGCACTTTGTGTTTAACACTAATTAGCAAATGTTAGCATGCTAACACACTAAACTAAGATGGTGAACATTAAAACTGCTGAACATCCGCATGTTTGCATTTAGCTCAAGTACATCCTCACAGAGCTGCTAGCATGGCTGTAGACTCTTAGTCTTGATTACATACCTTTCTGTTTCCTCTTCAGGTGGCTGAGTTTTACTCTTGAACCCAGGGAGGCTACTCATGTCCACATAACCATCAGTCTCATTGGCAGAGGTCAGTACCCGACTGGGACGGTCAAAGAAGTCTGTGAACGGCGCCTGTCGGACAGGCCTCCGCTGTGGGACCTGAAGGTTCTCGTAATCTGAGCTGATGGCAGGAACATTCTCGTAGTCTGAGGTATCTGCGTTGGGGAAGGAGATGGAGCGAGGCTTGGTCAGGGGAAGAGGTATGAAAGGCACTCGGGAGCGGTCCTCAAAGGACTCCACCCGGACGACGCTGCGATTGAGGAAGGCCACAGAGCTCCCTTTTCTTTTGCTATCGTTGTAGAACAAGTAGGTGGAGGCCGGTTTACCAGCAGAGCGTGAGTTGAGTTGTGGAGAGCTACTTATGCTGTGTCTCTCTAGATCCAGCAGTCTGCTGGTTGTGTGGTGGCTAAACTCTGCTGAGGACTTAAAGGAGGATGGGTTGACATCCACCACAGGCTTGTTCTCTGTTTTCCGCTTAAATTTAAGCATCAGGAAACGCTTAATACAGGATTTCTTTTTCCTGTTTTTCTCAGTCGAGTCTCCTTCGATGAAAAGCGATGGGGAGCTCTTTGTGATGGGCCTCTTGGTGATGTAGGCCAGATCAAACGGAGGAGGGATATCCACGACAGATGTCGGAGTGGACAGGCCACTGGATGACTGAAGTGAAGACCGGGAGAAGCTTCCAGATGAACAAATGGCACCTCCCTGTCTTGGGGATCCTTCCCTGTAGCTGTAGACACCCAGAGGTGTGCTCTGTCCCTCCACGGAGAGGGAGCGTGGGTACAGGGACAAATAGTGGGGTCGGGCGTTGCTCTGCAGCATTGAGCTTAACATGGGGCTGCTGCTCAGCGCGGGTTGTCCATATCCACTCATGTAGGGCCTTTGAACGCACTGCGCACCCATCTCAGATACATTATTATTAATGTGGTGTGACAGTGAGCGGGAACGCATCTCTGTTGTCCTCTTATCAAAATGAAAAACATTTTCCCCCTCTGAGATGTGCGCTGGCTCCTCGTAGACATGCTCATCACTGATGTCCTGCTCCGTGTCAGTGGTGTCATCCAGAAACGGCACTATGTGACCATCCAGGTCTCCCTCGTCTCTGAAAACATCCGAGTCACTCGGGGAAAGCAGCTGGCTTTCTGAGAAAGAAGATGTCAGTGAGGTGTCAGTGTCCGTTGGCACTGATGTGGATGCCAGCCTGAACCTCGGCTGGCAGTCCAAATGATTCAGCAAGGCCGCTGCCGTCTGAGCTTTGGGTTCTTCAGTTTTGAGAGTTGTCCTTTTCTGATACGTTCTCACCTTGTTTTCATCACTGTTGTGGTTGCAGTACTCATGATTGTTACCAGTCTCCTTGTAATCTTCAGTGCAATTACACTCTATTTGCAAATTTTCTGCTATTTCCGCATATTTCCCCGTTGATACTCCACTGCTGTGTACAGACGAAGGTTTCTGAGGTGTCAGTGGACTCTCTGGTAGTCCACGACCTTTGTTATTATTTTGCATCATCTCTCTGTTAATAATGTCCTCCGAAGAGACGTAATAAGGCTCATGAGTTGGATCATCCTCTACAGCAACATGTCTCTTATCACAGAACTGTTTCTGGTCTTCAGGAATAAAGTCAAAGAAATGAATGTTCTGTAGGTTTATGCCTTTTTCCTTCATTTTATGGTCACATCTAAACTTTGGGATGTTACTCGTAATGTTGCAATCAGGAGCTGATTCCTCTTCTTTCTCCTCTCCATCTGTTATAAAAACTCTTTGTGTATCAGTGTCCTTCATGTTTCCATTGATGAGGAGACCAGGTTCATCCGTGAGAGACCCAGTTAGGTCATCTGCAGTACAGTCACCTGTTTCATCCTGCCTCTCCTTCATCTGTCGATTATCAGCAGAGTAGCACCCTGCTTCCTCATCACTGCTATTAACAGAAATGTCTCCCACTGAGAGGCCCTCTGCGTCAGCCAGCGCCTCGCCTGCGTCACAACCTTCAGCGTCCATGTCCTCCGTCATGTCTGTGTCAGACATGTCCACCACCTCATCAGAGTCAGCAGTGAGTCCAGCATCACTGACCCGAAGTGTTTCCAGGGAGTCCACCTCCTCTGTTAGAGCACTGTCAGTTAACCTCCAGTCCTCCTCTGTCACCTCTCCTTCCTCCGCCGCCTGTGACACATTCTGTGCATCTTCTTGTGGTGATTTGAGGATGTAGGCATTAAATTGATTCTCTGCTGGCAACCCGTCTGCAATCCCTTTTCTTAGACCGTTCTCTGTCTCGTGCTCCTCAATAACCTCGCCATCTGAAGTTAGCAAGCCGCCATTAAAGCATCCTCCCTGGTTGCCATTAAGCTCTGGTGTGACTTTAGGTTTTGGGGCTATAGAGGGTTTGGGACCCCTGGCTGCAGACATGAGAGGGGAGGGCAGCTTCAGGCTGGCGTGACAAACTAATCTTGGCTTTGGAGCCACTGAAGGCTTGGTGCAGTCTGAAAGAACAACAGGAAAAGGAAACTGTAAGATTATGCGCTTTAAAATAGCTTACAGGTCATTTGTATTGTGTCTCTGTGACCTAAAACTGCACAAAGATTCTAGATATTGTCATGTGGTCGCAGTTTGACCATTTTCTTACCAACGTGTGTACAATATTTGCTAAACAACTAAACTGGCAATCTAATAAATAGGTCAGCTTTCCTCACATTTTTCAGAAAGAGCTACCCAAACAAAAACTTGGGTGCTACAGGGACATAATAAGGGACTTAAAAAGAGTAATGTTTGCTTTTACATAATTTGAGAAAGAATACAAAAAAATCTTAGGGATTTCTCTGACTCACTTCCTGTGATTCAAGCGAGAGAAACCCCGCTCAGGATGCAGTTGCTGCTACGAGAATAAAACTTTATGTGCAGTAAAAGAGGGTGACAATAAAGCAACACATGCACTTCATGGATATTGACTACATTTAATTAATGTAAACATGTGATAAATTCCAGAAAAGGACCTGAATAATCCAAGTTAAAATTATAGGATAGCTACTCTGCTTTTCTTGGAAATTAAAAATGCACCCAGGATTTTGTAAGGCATGAGTATCCACCCCCAAAACTACAAAAGATATATGGGGTGGAGTGTGTGTGTGTGTGGGGGGGTTCAAAAGTTTTACTTGAGTTTATACACCAAAACGCTCCATTGGTGCTAATATCTTTATTCTATCAAACCTGGTACAAAGTGAACAATCTAGCAACATTACACTGCCCTGCTCTGACATGAAGAAACACACTTTGGTTTGCTTCACATCCTGTTGCTGCCGCTTGGCTCATTATCTATATACAGAAATGTACAAATAAAATGTCAAATATAGGAAAATATGATGAAAACTAAAACTCTAGTTCTCTCTCTCCGCACAGCTGCGATGCTTAATACTCACTTGCTCAAAATATATGAAATAGCCAGCACACAGTGGAAAATAATCTTTTTAAAACCAGCGGTTCAAAACCACCCTTGTCCCTTAAAATAAATCATCTCACCTGGGTTCATTTTGGCGAAGCGACCGTCTCCAGCATCTCGATACACACAATTTTAAAAACTGTCCAAACACACACACAGAGAGAGAGAGAGAAAGAGAGAGAGAGAGAGTCTCCGTCTTTTCGCCTCTGAGAGAGAAACGCTGCTCAGCTGATCGGCTGCGCGTCCTGCAGCGCGCGGGACGCGACTGGAAACCAAATGGAGACAAAGCTCGATGCGCTGCTGATCCAGGACTCCTCTCACAGCAGCAGCAGCAGCAGCAGCAGCAGCAGCAGCAGGTCCAGTCAAGGGGTGAAAATGTTACAAACAGCCTAAGATTCAATTTACTCGCTGATTGGTATTTTGAAATAAGCCACTGGTCATTGCAGCAAGATGTTATGGCTGCTAAGGATGTGATATGGCATACACCTTTTTCTTGATTGTACACCAAACTACACATAAAAATAGTTACTTTTGGTAATAGAAAATAATTGAAATAATGCTAGCCACTTTCTAATCAGACACTTTTTATAAAGGGTTTATAAGTTCTAAATAATTGCTTTATTATTGACAGCTACATTGCTTATTAATGCATTAATCATCGGTCATAACCCTTTAATAAGAACATCTTTAGTAAGGTTGATGGATTAAAAATGATTAATTATTTATTAACAATTGCACGAACGTTAGTATAAGTATAGTATCTTTTTGTTTTACTTTAAAAGACACCAAACATCCATTAAATCAAAGCTTCCTTCCCTTCATGCTTTCCACAATTTCTGTAATTTTGGTTAATTTTGTGAATCAGTGTAGATTAAGTTATGATTAGGTGGAAACACTATGTCTTCAGATCCCAGTTGTTTCTGGATGACATTATCATAAAGTCATATTTGTAGGTACTATTATTACTCTGTGATCTTGATAATTGATAAACCAGCCTTGATTCCCTGCACACCATCAGACCACCTGATTGGTGTACAACAGGCTCTTTTCTACATAACAGGAAACTGCTCTCCCTCTTTCCTGTACAGCCCAACTTCACATCCTTCACAGCTCATGGACATCATGCTCACATTTAACCCTTCTGTGAATGAACTGTGACTCACTGGGGGTGAAGTAAAGGAAGCTATTTTTACTCTTGAATTGTGGTCAGCTGGTGAAGATGTATTACACTAAAACATATCTGTGCTGCGTATCACAGATTCAGTAGCAACAAACAGGAGCATAAAAATGGGAAGTGGCTCTGAGGGGGATCCGTGCAGCAGTAGGAGCAGAAATTGGGACTCAGGTACTGGCTGTTTTGACTCCAAACCCAACTTACAGCAACACGTGATGCCATTTTCCATTTGGTGCCACTCACATTGGTAAATGGACTGACCTCACACCTAAAACTTACCCTTTTTCAGGTCATGAAACATGAGCGGGATTGGATGTAATCCCAGTGTTACATACAATACGTTACAAATTGCTAAGAGAAGCTAATCCTGACCAAACAGCACAGTGAAACATGAGTCTTCCTGGGAAACTAAAGCTTTCCCAGGCACCATACAGAGGCTTTCTGTGTTGATGAGTCTGCACAAGACAATGATGTACAGTCTCTCCTTATATTCTTGTGCATCACACTTTAAGGTCAAAAATCAATCCACCGCCACATGAGGAAATCTAGGCACATTAGTCCATAGCTACAGGCAGATGATTGTAAATGTTTTGTTTGTGACGGGCTTCCTGATACTTTACCGTGTTAACAAATGGTTCACGCTGTCGCTGTCTGTCCTACATGACCCAATGCAAAACCTGAGACAAAGCTAAACACACTGTCACTAATTAGTTTAAACAGTAAGGCTTCTTTCAGTGTGCTGCTCTTGAGGCCATAAACAGTGACGTCACTTACAGACTGTTTGGCTCATTGAAAAACATTACGTGGCTGCACCTTTGACCACTTTTTTGTTGGTGCAATAATTGTGTTTTCATACTGAGTCAATAAAATGGAGGGAGGTGAGCTCTGCAGTCTGCAGCACAAGAGAATGATGAGAGATCTTCTGACAAACATGGAAGATATGAAAACATGTTTTGGGATGGGGGGGGGGGGGGTAAAAACACACTACAAAAGCAGTTAAAGCATAAGGCTGGCGATATGTTGATATTGTCGAGAAATCCAGAACATACAGTGTGTTCTGTGTGTCTGTGGCTCTCAGCTTGAAGAGAGCGTTTTTTCTTACTGAATACGCAAATCTTTAAAATATGTATGTATTTTTAAGTATTTCCTCTTAATTTAACTCTTGCAACTGCAGTGTTTCAGAGCATAAGTGTGAGCTGATCCTTTCAACCTGCTTCACTACAATGCAATGGATTTATCGCTTTGGGAGTTCAACACATTAATCCTTTATCTATGTGGATCTCTCTCATAAGGGTTGGGATGTAGGAGATCCAGGTCAGACATACATATATACTTCCATGATATATTGACTGTGTACAGTAAGAGTATTGAACAATGTCGGTATGTTTTCAGTGATACATCAGAAAAACAATTCGCTCAATGTGCAGTCTGAACCCTGAGGTCCATCTCTGTCCGTGTGTCTCCTGTTTGCGTCAGGCGAGGAAAGAGTGCGTCTCCTCCGCTCTCCTGCTCTGAGGTGAAACAATAAGGCTGGGGCTTAAAAAAGGAACTCCATCTTGATATACTCCTTCCTGTGACTGTTTTCAAGTCTTTCAGCAAAATTAGAGCACGGAGGGCGTTGTCACCAAACTTAAAAGATAATTCCAGTTATTTTCAACCTGGACCCCATTGTCCTCCTTTTTGGCATCATCGCAGTTTATGACGTGTTTTAAAAAAACAGCACTTACTTCACTTTATGTGTCTCCCGTTGACAGGAAGCAGCGAAATTTAATTTTATGACTCATTCTTGGCTTCCTTTTAAACACTTTATTTCACTATTATATCAGAGGAATTAGGGTCCATAAACACGAGACATTAAGTCTATTATAATTCCCTGTTTATTTATTTAATATTAACCTTAATGAATGATGTTAAGTATTTAAATTAGCTGCACACTTTTTTTAAATTTCGTGGATGTTTTCAGTAATGTGGGTTTAAACATGTCAGTATAAGTCTTTTTATCTGTCATGCATATTCAAATTACTTTCTCACAAAACACTAAATGACTCATTAGACACATCTTTTGGTTTTAATAAGGACAAACTGAAATTTAAAAAAAAGGAACTAAGTGGCTATTACTGTAAGTCCACACCGATTCCTACTTTCACAACACACATAAACAAGCAGAAAACAGAAGAATCGCAGATGCACATTTGTTTATCCTTGGAAAGTATTGTTGACATGTGTTGTTTTTAGCAACACTGAATCCTGTAAACTGTTTTTGAACTGATAGGATGCAGGAACAAACTCTTGTGTCATGGCTGTCTAACTTTAGTTTCACATCATAACAAGGAAGAAAACACAGCTGGAGGGTTGTTTTTGTTCTTCTGTGAGAACCTTCTGACAAGTGTACAATGGGATCAATTGTGACAAAGGAAAACTGTAAAAATAAAATATTTATTATGTATATTTAAGTGCAAAACATTATTTTCACATATATCTATTATAATATCATGCATATTCTTCTTTCTTGTCAAAACCTGGCACCTACATTACCCACAATGCATATCGACCGCCGACAGTTTGGCCAGCGTGTGTTGTGCTATGCTAGTGGCAGCTAATGTAGCCTTGAGCGGGCTACAGAGGTCCAGTGAGCTCACTTCTTTTTATCTCCACGCCCGCAGATTTTTTTCATTTTCAATCTTATATTCTTCAGCCCCAACCGATGCTGACTGAAGTGACAACACTTGAGGTGATTTATCAGATTTCACACAACTGCCTCTGGAGCCACAAAATGCTTTATACAACTTTTCAAAGTACTGTAAACAGACATTCCCCTTTAATCTGGATGTGAACTTCCTCCACAGTGGGACCCTGATAAAGCAGCTGACGCAGCAGCAGGGCAGGACGTTTGCAAACTGCGTCTAGCACTTGTAGGTGTGGTATCTGAAATATCAACAATACAGAAATTCTGAATTGTAGGTAAAATGGTCATTAATAAATAATAAGTAAAAGGAACTAAGAAAAGGATTCCTCCAGATGAAATTGTTCTAATGTACTCACAAAATGCAGCACATTAAAATATAACTCTTAACAGGTGGAGACCTCAGCATAAACATTAATATTAAACTCCACTCCCTAAACACAATCATAAAGATGTGTGAATAAATATCTAGCGTTATATTCACCACACACCCAATCACTGTACAGTAGGCTAACTTATCAAACAGATATTTTAAAAGGAAATGGACTAAACATGTAAATATTACCATAAAACATCATAAAACATGTTTGAGGGTTTTACTTGAAACCTCTGAGGATATTCGGTGCGGCTTTGACTCACCACAATAAACAAAGGACAATGTGATTACGCCATTTGTGCTTTAAGGAAATATTTTAACTATGATGCAATAGTGTCTGTGTTATAGTTTAATGCTTCCTTTTCTCTTTAACACAATGTCAGTAAACATCACTGTACATTCAGAATTAGTTTGGTGGTTGGTTTTAACATTTATATGCTGAAAGTTTATTCATTGGCTTTGACTCTCAGCAAACAAATCACTGTTGATTTAAGTGACGGCTATTCACTTAAATGGAACAATACATCTATCAGGTTGTTGTTGGAATTAATAAGGCTAATGACCATATTTATGTGAGCACAGATCACACATCTGCGTAAAACCCACACTGGGTTAACCTGAGCTGACCCTCTGTTATGCGTGTCTTCAATAACGTGTCAGTGTGTGTATTTGTATGCAGCGGACAAGACCTTGGAATTCATGTCCTGCCAACCTGCAACACATGTTCAACTGAACTAAACACTTCATGTTACAGTAGTGAAGTGAGTTTTACATCCGTTTTCAGGATAATGTCTATAAAGGATTTCGGCAAAGATCAGGAAGTCACTTGTTTTCTATGTATGATAGCACATATCCTTTAGCACATTAATTTATCTGATTTATCACTTACTGTAACAAGATAAACCTACTATTTGATCCACCAGAGAAGTGGCTGAAATGGACTAAACCAGTGGTGCATTATTATTAATATTATTAAGATCATTTAAAAGGAATAGTTCGACACTTATTCGCTTGCTTGCTGGGAGTTAGATGAAAAGATCAATGCCACTCTCATGTCTGTACAGTTAATATGAAGCTACACCCTGCAGCCGGTTTGTTTAACATAAAGATGGAAACATGCATCCTAGCTGTGTCTCAAGACAACAGAATCTGCCTACTTAAAACAAAATGAGATTTAGAGATGGAAGAGCTTGATCTGTAAAAAAACTTAAGTGTAAAAGTCGTCATGTCGCGATGTCAGGCCGGTTATGTACCAGATTATTACTGGGCAGGGAGCAGTACCTTCCTGGAATCTCCGATGGTTGCCTGGCAACTACTCCTGGGCAATAAAAAGCCGGGCACATAATCCCCATAAAACAGCAAATTGTTGTTTTTTACACAGATTAAACAAATGAGATATAAAATGCTAGTTAGTGAGCATTGTTTTACCTTCGGACAGACCAGGCTAGATGTTTCCCTCTGTTTCCAGTTTTTGTGCTAAGCTAAGATAACTGTCTGCGGCTTCATATTTACCATACAGACGCAAGAGTGATATCAATCTTCTCATCTAATGGACCAATAAGCGTATTTCCCAAAATATCAGACTATTCCTTGATTGCATTACATGATTACATTTACACATACATTGCCTGAAGCTTTTTTTCTTTATGTAAATATATTTTGTGCTTGATTTTGCAAATGTTGGTGTTTGTGGCAGAGCTGCAAAGTGTTTGGAATCAGATGTTTACTTTGGGCAAACTGCCATTTAAGTTTCATTAATAATGAAGAGAAATGCGGGGGGTGTGGGGGGGTATAGTCTGTGTTTTTTAGAGGCAACATTAATCTTCTGCTGAAGGAAACATTGAGATGCAAGTAGCCCCTTAACAGCCCCTGGGTCTAACGATCAATACTGGCTATGTGATACTGGAGCAAGCAAGAGTGACATCGGTTCTGCCAAGAAGAATTGCCTCCTCCCTTTAAAGCATCTAATCTAGGCAAAGTCACTGACAGTCACATTTCATCATCAAATTTACCTCAGCAACCTGCACTGACAAAACTGAGCACATTTTTAAACTCTTAGTTATTCAGCTGCTGCCTCTTCCTCATGTGTGGGTCACAAGACTCCCAAATCTCACCCAAACTAAGTGTTATGGATTGATGAAGATGTTGTAAAAACAGTACTCAGTGACTTAAACTTTATAGATAGAGCAAGTTGTAAAAAAGCTAAAAAGTTTGAAAAATCACCTTAGAGGAGACTGTTTTAATGGACATGGATGAAATCAAGTTGCGATGATGCACCACGCTGCCGTGCTTCTAAATTCTCACAAGTGCTGTAGTTTATTTAATTCTGTGCTCTTTACTTTGTTTTAAGTGCTGTAGTGAATGCTAATTTGTCTCTATGTGGATAGCTGCATAAAAAAATGCTTGTACAATTTTGTATTTTCAACATAACAGACAACATGCCATATGATGTTCAACACCTTGCTCTGAAAGATTATATTTCCACCTTCATACAGTCAAGGAGGGCAAAACAGTGTCACATGATTTATATGAAATTACTTGGTCATGTCACCTTGTCTATAAAATAGTAGTAAAATTAAACTTTGATATCTAATGTTCTGGAGGGTTATTTAAAAGAAATTTAATTTAATTTAATTTAATTGGGTGTGTAAAAGTTTCAGTCTTTTTGTGACTTGGTGCCCTAAAAATTAGTTACTTTACTGTATGTAACCATAACATGAAGTAGCCCCAGAGCTCTGAAGTGTTATGTAAACACGAATGTCAAATTCTGCCTGTAGGACTATTTGCTGCATCTTTTAACTGCAGGTAGGGAGCCTGCTGGGTGGTTTCGAGCCAGCAGAGAGTGAGAGTGGACTGCCAATGAGCCCACAGTCCCTTTCCTTCCTTTTTCACTCCCTTTTTCCTTTTCACAGGAGCAGAATTTATGAGGCCATTACGAGTGTGCATGCAGTGTCAACAGTGGCCAGCTAATATCTTTATCCAGCACCGTGAGGAGCAGGGGGTGTGTGTGTGTCGGACAACACCGCCCAGGAGACAAACTGCCCTCCCAGCTCACAGTTCAGCTGAACACACACGTAAACACTTAAGACATTTAACATGCCTCAGCATTTCAAACACATTAGATGGCTTCTTTAAGGTAGCCAGGAACTTAAATAATGAATTCAGCCCAAGCCTTCTCTTTTAATGAACAAATCTGTTCATTAAAGGAGGAAGCTGAAACCTGGTCAGGTGCCCAGAGTATTAAAATCAATGCAGAGCACCTTGTAACACATCAACATATAGAAATACATCCAGATATGCTAACTACTGCTGGGTGTCTTTTAAAACTAACCAAAATCGCTAACTGTATAAAGTAGTTAAAAGAAGCTCCAGCTCAAGCAGCTACAACAGTAAAATGCTGCTTGTGCTTTGTTGCATCAGTACTATGTCTATAACAACGTCCTAAACATCAGTCACAGTGGCCATTTTACTACACAATGAGTACTTTCCCTTTTGATACTTCAATAATTTTTTCACTGATAATACTTCTGTACCTTCAATGAAGGATTTTGATTGCAGGACTCTTACTTGTGATGGGAGTATTTTTACATTAATGTATTGGTACTTCTACTTAAGTAAAGGATCTGAATACATCTTTACTGTCAACAGTGTATCAAACTGATGTGCTTTTAATAGTATTTGGACAACAGTGGAGACTTATTTGAGCACATGGCACAGACGAATAGTGTATATCAGGCAATGTTTCAGCTTCAATTCATTATTGCTTTTGGTCTTTTGATGGGATTTATTGACAATAAGGACTATAGCATTATGCCAATCTTATCATTTAATATCATTAATTAATATCATATATCATTTAATTTTAATATATGAGTCTTAATTTGTTAAATGTTAAAGTAACATATTGGTATCTGAACAGAAAAACTTCAAATGATACCCAGCCCCAATGTTAACAATATTTGGTCAACAGAGAGCAAAGGTGTTATTAACAACATAAATACAGTCACCCCACGTTGTGAGTTGAACCACAGCCAAATGCTGTCATTAGAGACTCCACTGGGCCTTTGTCCTTCTTTCTGTGATCCATCTGCTGCTGGGGAGACACTGCAGCAGGCCTGCCATCAAGCTCACTGACACCAGTCTGTTTTGCATGTGGCTGTTTGACACAACACAGCAGGAGTGGCATTATGGCCTGGTGGCAAGAGCGGCTCAATAGCTGTGGCAGCATTAGCTCTCATTACGCGCACACCAACTCATTACAGCTCACCGTGGGGTGACGATGACTGAGGGACCCGGGCCTCCATCTGAAGCACATCGTCTCACAGTGTGGAGGTGGCGACACACGGCAGTGGAAGACGTTATTCACTGATGGACCATTAAAGAAGCCTGTAGCAACAAAACAGTGCTCTCGTTGAGCAGTGTGGGATGTTGAGGCAATGATGTGTTTTAATTGTCTGCCCTACGGACACTGCGCTGATTTGGAAGCATGTGGTCAAATAAGTCTGTCATTTGTTTATGCATCTTTCTATCATGAGCAGATTTTGTCCCACAAATAAGGAAAAATGTATTTCCAAGGGGTATTATACATTGTACATTATATCTTTTTATTAAGTTATAGTGGCAGCAGCAAGAACTTTACTAGCAATGTTTTTGTGATAACTGTACTAATTGTAGCAGGAACAGTAATAGCAGTAATGAACCCGTACTGGCTGCCATTCTTCTCTATGTATCTTTATATTTCAGTTTTCCCTCTCTCCTTTCATTTTGTTTATATCATGTGGCATTTCTATGAGGGCTCCGACAACAGATTACACGTTAAACTCCTGCAGCGCTCCACAGCTGAGATAAGCACACAGAAGAACAACTTGAATCCCAAAACGAGAATCACGTCACAATGAAAGGAAATGAAACCAGCTGTCCATCTCAGGTGGTACCGTACAGAAGGTGAAATTAATTAGGATGGATAAAGCTGCTTACGTATCAGAAATGAAATGTAATAAGCTCTAATGAATATGAGATTTTCCACTTGTCTCTTTTTCAGTCTTGCCACGAAAAGCCCCCCTATTGTTTAATGACTCCACTAAAAAAACTAATCTCAAAGTTACTTTGCTACTTGTCTAGCAGTTTTCTATCAATCTTATACATGTGTGTGCGTGTATCTTTCTTTTACCTTAATTCAGCATGTTTTAAAAACTTTTAGATGATTCATAAGTCAAAATTCCCTGTTAAAATTTGCATAAAAAAACCCAACAGCAACAATATATATGATTTTATTTATGTCATTTTTAAATTATTTCCACATCTTGAAACTAGAACAAATTCTTAAAAATCTCATTGAGTGTAGTATCCCAGTTACATCTTGTGTGTGCATGTAAACATGATATCCTGCTTTTCAGAAAATTGCCTGCTGGAGTTTTGGAGTAAATACAAAAATAACACTTCTGCATTTGTGATCAGGGCCCGTAAATGTTTTTGAACAACTTATATTGTGTGAGAAAACTTGACCTCAAAACCGCAGTCTCCCTTTAAGACTGCATTATTTGTTCTTTTTTTATATGTAATCTTCTCATTATCCTGTGGTAGTGTTCTAAATTTGTTTGTTGTCTCAATATGCTTGATTTTACCGATCAAGTCTTAATGGCCTATTATCTTTAATGGAGCCAGTAGTATTTCCTTTATTCCCTTCAGTTGTTTTTATGTTAATGTCGGTAATTTAAAGAAGAATCCTAAACTGATCCTAAATGCTTAAAATCCTGGTTCTGTAGGCTATTTTTGTCTCTTTTGTTGCAGTGTAAAATTGCACTGCTCCTTTCTTGAGTAGCCCTTCCAATATCAAGGATTCATCCAGCTCAGTTAACTTGTAGTTGTAGCATCTGCCCTGGGATTGACAATTTATGAGTTTGATTCCCTCTCCCAGTTTGTGAGTTCAGTCCCCAGTTGGCTCATTGAATCCCTGCATCATAAAACTGCCCCGAGAATTTAAAACCTCTTATAGAACATTATCTTATCTGAGCTTGTACCACATCTGGGCCTCATTGGAGTTACGCCAGCAGTGAACTGTGTGCAGATTCTGGGGAAGACCTGCGTGTTGTTACAGTACAAGCAAAGCAAAGAGACTCCAGGAAGTTACTGCTCCCAGTAAAGAAATAGTCAGGTAAAATGGCAAATTGTTGTTTTTACACTTAGGTTTTTATACAAATCAAACAAACGAAATATAACTTGTTAATTTGTGAGTTTTATGGTGCTGTTAGGTGCATTTTTTGTAGCCTTTGGGCAACGCCAGGCTAGCCATTTCCCTCGGTTTCCAGTCTTTATGCTAAGCTAAGCTAACTGGCTGTAGCTTCCTATTTAACAGAGAAATACGAGAGTGTTATTAATCTTTTTATCTAGCTCTCTGCTAGGAGGCAAATAATTCCTTTAAGAAGAATCAGCAATTCCTTTGCTCCACGTACATTTCACAAAGCCAAATAACACTTCATCCTTCTACTTACAAAAGGCATTTCAAAATGACTTTCAAGGAACTGTAATTAAGGTGAAATTGCATGTACTGTACTTTACGTATTTTTACTTTAGGTGCTTTAGGCAACATTGTTGGTGGGGTGTTTTATTCCTTTTTTACATATTGTGTGTACGTTAACCTAAAGAAAGTTTTCAGCAATTGTCTTTCAAACAACAATATCTGCTGGAGTCAGCATCTTACTGCTGCACCTGTTTACTTTTTGCATTTGTGATAGATGGAGTTGTTACAGATGAGGATCAATACAGACACAACCCAAGGCAGATCCAGACTAATAACTCAAAAACTCAGCACTACTCTAGTTTATCTGAATGTGAACATATCTTAATACCTACCAGGTGTATGAAGGGATGTATTTGATCTTACCATGTCTGAAGTTGCATTTTTCCAGTAGAGGGGGTAAACATCACAGCTTATTGTCCTGGCCACTCCATGGTCACCTTTCATGCCAGTAAAATTGCATCAACAAGGGGCTAGACCTGCCCTGTCCTCCCTGCAATTAAGGACCTGCAGTTCCATACAGACAACATTGATTGCCAGGCCAACTAATGTGTAGAGAGGACAGAAGACATAATTACTGAGGAACAAGTGTCAGACACCATCTTCACCTCATAACTGCTCCATTAGCTCCTGTGCTACAGTAGGTTTATAGCTGCACTGAAAGGAATACAGTAAACTGACACGTACACTATGTGTGTGTGCAACAGTACATCAGAACAGTGAAAAAGTGACGACAACAAATAATACTTTGCAAAAAAATTTTTAATCATACTAAGCTACCTTTCTACATTAGATCTGAAGCGGTTTCCATGTGCTGAAGGTAATTTATTTTCTATTCTGAAAAGCAGCAGGTTGTTACCATTCTCCTCAGTCTCAGTAGGATTAAACTGCCACAAGTGGATGCAGACATCATTTCTCAGTGCAGCTGGTCCCTGAGAGGAGGGCGGATCTGTCAATGAGACACGCCTTCCTGTCCCTAATAAGTGATTAGGTGAGATGAGTCAGCAAGTTAAATAAAGCTATAAATAAAGGAATAAAGCACATTTCTCCAGAGTCTATGTTAGTTATTTGTGGTAAATGGACTTCACTTATATAGTGCTTTTCAACCGTTATGGTTCCCAAAACGATTGGTGTCATTCACACACAGAATGGTGATGTAGCTGCCGTGCAACGTGCTGGCCTCCATCGGGAGCAACTTGGGATTGAACCGCCAACCCTGGGATTAATGGACGACAGCTGCCCTGTGGTGTGTTGTGGTAATTCTACACAGAAGAGGTCGCTTCCCCTTCTTCTCAGTGCAGGTTGGACAGTCAGCATGGTGGCTGGAAATAACATAAGCGTCTCTGAGCTCTGCAGTCACTGTTTGTTCTATCTGTCCAAGAAAATGTCCTATACTAGTTGTTGAGACATTTCACTCAAAAATGTCAACCTCATGAGGATAACTCAGGGGGACCACCAAACTCATAGGAATTCATCCTCTGGGAACGCCTGTACAAAAATCCATAGCAATTCATCCAATAGATGTTGAGATATTTCAGTCTGGACCAAAGTGGAGGACCGACCAAATGACATTGACATGGAAAAAATATAAAAGGCCAATGCACGAACAGCATGAGGCTGCGTCTTTGAGCCCTTATTATTGTTGAATTATTCTGTTGTAAACCTCATTAAACAGAGCTTCTCTTTACTGTTACGAGTATTGCTGTCAGTACTACATTATGTATATGTGTGTAAGAGCATATTTTAATCCATAAATGACTATCACTTTGTGAGGTCTTGTCACTGTATCAGCATCATCTCACCTCATAGGCAGAAAATTGGTTTCAACAATTCAGACAAAAGCTTATAGGTTCACAGACAGACACACTTAAACACATACTGTATATGTACACACACACACACACATTTATCTGGGGGCCAGTGCTGCTGAAGCTGTCCGAGTGTGTGTTTCCCACTCTGCTTGGACTCGTAAACTTGAGGCCGTGAGAACAAGTAGGGGAAAAAACACAGAGATTAAGATCACAGTGGGATCAACAATCCACCACACCAGGAAGAGAACCACCTCTTCATACAGGAGATCCACAAAACAAACAAAGTGCCACAATACCTATTCTCCTGCCTGACAGAGGAAACAAGGGAGCCAGAAATCAAGCCAAATATCTAATTAAGAGAGTAAAGGGGTGATCTGGTCTTTGATCTGTGGTCAAGTTGTTGTTCCTGCTCTTATTAATCAAACTATCAACTGCTCTGAATAGTTCCCCTCTTGTTTCCTGACGTGTTTCAGGTCTCACGCTGTTCCTGTGGACCAGGACGAGGGGCGGAGGTCGGAGTCAGACAATTGACTGTCACGTTTCAACACATGTAAACCAAAGTTATCCACCAGTAGAAATATTGTCCTTTGTGATTTAAGACATGTCTGAAATAGCTGTATTGGTGTAATTGATCCTGCTATCAGGTACAGGACTCTGAGGCTCTGCCAGTAGGAGGCTACTGTTTTGTTAGCACAAATTAAAGCCTTCTGAATCGCATCACATAGTTTAAGCCAGTTTCACAAGTCAGTCTCATTGCTGTGATGTGCAGTGAGGTAACAGTACAAGACTCCGGGAAGTTATTAAATCATCTTCTACTGTTACATTACACAATGCTCTTTGAAATGATCTTCACCAGCAGCATGGCCATATGTCACCAGGGAAGACAAAGGCCTTTGAGTTCGAGACATGTAGCCGAGGATAAACGTGCTCCTCTCTACCATTAATTATCCCACTTACATTATTATCTTGTGAACGCCACACAAGAGAAAGAGCTCAAATAATTCAAACTGCATTCAAATTTTCATCTCCTCTCTGGACTTGGGAACTTGTTACATTTTGATACTCACCAGCTCGTATACACCCAGGGACTGGAACCGGCACAGATCTGTCGGAGGACAGAGGGAGGGGTCCAGTTGTGCACCAGGAAGCAGCTACGAAGAGGTTCAGTTCAGGTTACTGATGGCTCACATTTCAGCAGTAAAATCACTCATCACAGAAACAGACATGATGCCTTTTCCCAATTGCCATGACTCAACAGTTTGAGAAATGCAAGAAAAGAAAGAAAGCAATATACACTGCTCAAAAAATTTTAAAAAGTCACTTAAACTTCTGGGATATTGATCTGGTCAGTTCAGTAGCAGAGGGGGTTGTTCATCAGATTCAGCTGCTTTGGTGTTAATGAAATTAACAACAGCTGCACTAGAGGGGCAACAATGAGACGACCCCCAAAACAGGAATGGTTTTACAGGTGGAGGCCAGACATTTTATTCCCTCCTCATCTTTTCTCACTGTCTTCACTAGTTTAGGATTTGTCTAGGGTCAGTATCACTACTGATAGCATGAGGTGATACCTGGACCCTACAGAGGTTGCACAGGCAGTCCAACTCCTCCAGGATGGCACATCAATACGTGCCATTGCCAGAAGGTTTGCTGTGTCTCCCAGCACAGTCTCAAGA
>JAVQJF010048671.1:0-21602 GCA_036023855.1 Gadopsis marmoratus
CTTCACTAGCTCCCAATCTGTTTTCTGGTCAGGAATTTGAACCGGCAACTTTCGGCCTAGTTGCCCACCCATTATTTCTCCCTGCCCACCCAAATATAGCAGGCTAGAACCGGCACTGGTATTTGTTCTACATTTTCCATCCTAATTTCATAATATTCAAGTCAATCACATTTCATACCATTTTAATTAAATTCAGTTCAGTTTTATTTATATAGCACCATATCATAACAAAGTTATCATTAATATAGAGCAGGTCTAGACGGACTCTTTATATTTACAGAGACCCAGCAATTCCCACCATGAGCAGCACTAGGCAACAGTGGCAAGGAAAAACTCTTTTTCAAGAAGCAGACTCCTCAAGCAGAACCAGAACCAGAACCAGGCTCTGAGTGGGCGGTCATCTGCCTCGATTTGTTGGGTTGAGAGAGAGAGAGAGCAGGAGGAAAGAGAACACACAGCAGCACAGTACTCCTCCACATAGAGATGTAATGCAATAGTAGCAGTAACCACAGATCCAGACTCTACAGCTCCGGAGGCAGAAACACCTGCAGAATTCAACAGACCGAGTAAGAGAGAGAGAGAGAGAGAGAGAGAGAGAGAGAGAGAGAGAGAAAACTCAAAACTACAGGAAAGGGAAGCAGTCCACTTAGTAACAAGCATTAATGGGATAAGAGTGTACAGATGGAGAGGGAGAGGAGGAGAGAGGAGCTCATCATGGGAAGTCTAGGCCTTTAGCAGCATAGCTAAGGGGGTGGCTCAGGGCTCACCTGAGTCAGCCCTGCTATAAGCTTTGTCAAGGAGGAAAGTCTTAAGCCTACTCTTAAATGTGAGTGTGTCTGTCTCCCGTACACAAACTGGGAGCTGGTTCCACAGGAGAGGAGCTTGATATATGAAGGCTCTGGCTCCCAATCTACTTTTAGAGACTCTAGGAACCACAAGGAGCCCTGCATTCTGGGAGCTATGGATATATTTTAAATAATGTCTATAATTAAATGTTCAATTTCACACATGCACTAGTGAATCGTCAAGTCCAGGGTAATGTTAACCATTAGAGGGAAACTGCAAAGGGCCAGTTATTTAAACTACTGAAATTAAGGCTACAGCTGGATTAAAATTGAATTGTGTCACTTTGTTTATGACACCTGGGTGCTCCCATATCCCATAGCAGGAATAGCTTTTACAAGGATAATACTTTTACATAAACAAAAACGTAACCTCATGAGTTCATTGTAAATAACACATTCACAATCAAAGCAGCCAGAATGAGAGCTTGAGCATCATGTTGCTTGCCAAAGGAATGATCCTATCAAAACCCATGTTTTTGTTCTGCTAAACATCCTTGCATTCACAGCTAATGCTAATGTTAAGCTTAGATAATGCTGACCATTGCAGTTCCAGCTGAGAATGATAACTCTACTAGACTGGGCTGCATTTCTATTTAAAGAGGTTTCAATATTGTGACACTAGATGTCACCCTTTTCAAGTCAGCTGTAGCATATCAATGGGGAACTGGAATCACTTAATATAGTTTCTTCATTTTGTCCCTTTTCAGCTGTCTGGTTGTCCAAAACAGGGTCTCTTAGGGCACTGTTTACAATCTGCAGTTACTATTACTCTGTTACAGCAGAATTTCTTCCTGTTATTCGCAGCTTTCAAAAGCATTTGATTACCAACTTGTCTGTAAGGGTAGAACTACACGTAATAACATCATGTAGTGTTTTTCTCAGTGCCGACTCATTAACATATTCATCCTATTTTAGTACAGGAGTTTATTTCACAGTTTTCACACTTTCTTTCCCACTTTTGCCATTATACTGCCTGCAATACCAATTCTCCATTCTCAGGTTGTTGCATACTCAATACATCTAATGGACAACATGGAGTTGGTCAGTGTTCGGAAGCTGAAGGACGTCATGGAACCTGGACAAGTGGAATCAATACCTGGACATGCTGTTGTAGCAGGGACATTGCATCAGACAGGATGTTTGCACTTACTATATAAGTAAGAGGTTTTTGTTTATTGTACTTGAATCATCTGTGTAGCATCCGTAGACAATTTTAGTTGGCAATGCATCAGTGTTTGTACAGTTAATATGTTGCAATATAAAGTATTATTCTATATTATATAATGTTATAATTGTGCACTGCAGCCCTGCAATAAGGTACATTTGTATATAATAAACAAATAGTTTTTGTTTCTGTTCCTTGTGGCTTTAGGTGCAAAGAGTGGGAGTCTGTGTCTTAACCACCAGCAGGTGGAGTGAACAAGTGCAAACAGGCTGACTCAAAAGTGCTTTAGTCTGGCCTCTCTCCCTGCAGGTAAGGTACATCCACCAGATACTGGTGATACTCAGGTCACCCAGATTATCTGAAGCCTCAAAGATCAAAAGGGTGGAAGGGAATGTGGCCAATCAGGGGATAAAGTGCAGGCTCAAGCATCATTCTGGAAAGGGGGCCCACCCAATGATACAGCTGGGCTGAGGAGACAGGAACTGTCTTTTTGTTCATTAACAAACACAAAGAGAACCTCAATGCTGTTTCAAATATGAGTTTAATTAAAGTCTAGCTATTATTTCTTCATGCTACATCTTGACTAAATTTTACCAAGTGCTTTTGTTCAATATAAATACAGTATATCAACAAAACAAAGGGTCTGCTGAGTTAAATTATTAACAGGAGTTAAAGAAAATTCAGAGCAGCTTTTCCACATAAATAAACTGCATCATCATTATCACTCCATTTTGTTAAAGTGGATATTTCATTATTGAACAGTTGGTGGTTAATGTGCCTCTAATGACAGTTAATGTGATTGTTGATGTAATAATAGATCTAATTAACAACTTGTCTAACAATGACCCAATACAGGCCTGTGCAGACGAGCTGCTTCTGCTTGACTGTTGTCGGGGGGTTCAAGTGTCTGTCTGTGCTGAAATGTTGGGAACGTCTTCTCTCTTGCGTAGCCCACTGACCTAGATTTCAATTGTTTTCTGCCTGAGACAATGGGAGAAATGGCTTCATAACTGAACACAATACCTGGGAGTTATTCAACACAATTGTTGTTACGGTTCTCATTGTGGTGCGATTTTGTGCTGAGCATTGTGTGTTTTCTTTATGTAACCTGCTCAAGCAGCCAGCCAGTGACGAGCCTGTGCACCCCACAATAAATCTCTACCAGACGGTTCAGCAGATGATTGTGCATTCACATGAATTTCTGCAGCCCAGCTAGTCTGAACAATGCTGTTTCAAACACAAGCGCACTTCTCACTTGATTTTACCAATCTTCCTTGCATTAAATCTTTGTCTCCTAAGTAAATTGATTCTTAACAGTCATAGCTCACTAAAGATTCAGAACAGCTGTCTATAAAACAAAATCACCTCGGGTATGAGCTGCTCATTTGTCACTGACTGTTTAAAGTCCTCCGATCTGCTGGTGAGGTTGCCAAGTTAATCTGGAATTGATGATAATCTATGTACTATTCTTAGACACCAACCTGTGTTTTAATATTTTTTTGTTGATTGTCTTGTACAAACCCTAAACAATGTCTTTGCACACGTTACACCTGTGTGTGTGTGTGTTACAAGTGGAATTCAAATGAGAGAAATATGTCTGATTTCCTGATGAAGGGGCATTTTAAAGTGCTTTACGTGCAGCAAAGAAATAAAAAAACAATAAAAATGAATTAAAATAGAATAAGATTAGATAGAAAAATGATAAAATAAGATAAAAGAGTAGTGAGTAGTACAGACCAGTGCAGTAATAAGATGCAATAAAATAAAGGAAATAAAAGCGCAGTAGATGTATTAATAAATCAAAGTCAAAGAAGAACAGCAGAGGTTTTAATTTAGATTTAAAATTGGCTAAAGTTGAGGCACATTTATGATGATCAAGAAGTTGATTCAAGTAGCTAAAAGCAGCTTCACCCTAATTAGTTCTGACTTGAGGCAATACCAATGGCAGCTTCCCGAGAATCTAAGAGACCTGCTGGGTTTATCTTAATCCAGCAGATCATAAATGTAGGTTGTTGTAAGTCATTTAAACAACCTTCACAGGTTCATTATGCACCTAAATTAGTGCTTTATTAAAGGCGTGTGCACTGGACAAATCAGCTGTTCCATTAATTATGTTTGTTTAAAAGAGATGTACAATGATATTGCTTATGATGACAAATGTATCAAATATGAGGTGTTCACAGTCTTTTGACTAACAGTGTTAATGATGAAATGTAGCCACTGTTGTAAAAGAGCAGACGAGGTGGAACATCATGGTTTGTAGAGATGGAAACAGGCAGGCAGTTGAGAAAAGAGAGGCAGAGTGCTCCATGCTTGGTGGATAGCTGAAGGAAGAGTGAGCAGGAGGCAAATTAATCAAAGGACATCAAAGGCAAATGGATTGAGGGAGGGAAAGGAATGAAAGAGTGCCGCCCGTTTGTCCCATGCCGTTCCTGCTCCGCTCCGCCTGCTCTCAGATCTCAGGGCCATTGTGCCGCACGGGTGCATGGAGGGGGCTGGGGCACAATGCACACAGCAAAACAGACACACACACTAACAAATGTCTGAAAAGCAAAACAAATTCAAGGCTCGAAAAGGAAGAAATCTTGTCTAACTCAAACTCCGGCTCCTCATCCTCTTTATTTTGCCTCTCAAGCCTGTTTTTGTTTCCTGGCACATGTACGGTTGCTTGCAGTTATTTCACCATCGAGGCATTTGATTTCACCAGAGTTGGCTGCAGAAATTTTGAAATGGATTTTTAAAATCTATTAATTACTATTACTATTACTACTATATATTACTATTTTTAAAATCTGTCCTTTGAGATCCTAACTTTTAGTTCAGCTTTATTAAAACAGGGGGTCGTCATATTGCTTTATACATTCATTGTAATATTTTTTTACAGAAGTTGATGTATCTCTGTAAATCCTAAAGGTGACAATCTACAGTAATTACCCTCATCAGCTCATGTGTTCTGTGGCTTTTTCACTTTTTGTACAGAAACATTATAAATGTGGAAGATTATTTAATAGTAAACATTTTGTCCAAAAAGTTGACAATAAATGTATGACCCTAAAACAATTGTTTTTTTAAATTTGTTCAATGACTCATTTTTTCTGGACTTTAAAAATGCACCGTGTTCAGAAGCACTTTTTTACTGTATCTTTATGTAACAAAAGCAGAGTTCAGCAGAGAAAGACAAAAGTGATGTGAACTGACAATATTTTAATGGAGTGGATAAAAGACTGTAAGTGATCAATGGAGGCGGCGACCAAGTGATGCCCAGGGGACAGCTTTGATGTGGGCATCCTCAGAGGGACGCTGGGGACAATGCGCTCTTTGAGAATGGCAGACACTTCCCTCTCCCTCTCTCTCACACTCTATCACTCAACCTCCCTCCATCTTCCGCTCACTCTGCTGTGACGGTTCAGATGATCGTAGACGTTTCTCTCGCTCTACGCTCCTCTACTCCAGTGTCACATCAGCCCAAAGCCTTATCTGCATAACTTTCTCCCTGTTCCTCTCACATTAATTAATTCAAACAACACCCCCTTCCCTGCCACCCAGCCAATCACTCTGCCTTCCCCCCCCACTCCCTCTCTGTATCTCTCTCCCTCCCTCTGTCTCCTTTCATAGAACCAAACCTCTTTGTAATGTCCAGCCTTGGCAAGTTGAGCCTGATCTGCTGTCATAGTCTTAATGAATTCATCTGTTTGTATATTGGCCATGGGAGCGTTTCTCCCTCCCTCCCTCCCTCTCTCTTTCCTTTCCCCCTCCCTCTTACTGGTGTTCCCCTGGGGACTCTATATATACCAGAGACCGCTCCAGGAACCTATTGTTCTTTTAAGTAAACTTGCAGACAGATGCCCCGCACCACAGTGTGGGAGAGAGCCCAAAGAGTCAGGAGGAGGGAGACGTTTAGCGACTGCAGAGAGCATCCAGACAATAAGGGCCTGGAAATACTGTAGGCCAGCCTCATCTCCAGCCCCACTGCATCCTCTTCGATCGTGTCTGCCTGCTTGTTGTCACTGTGGAGTGGATGTCTGATGTTCTGTCACCATGCTGCTGCTGATATCACTAATGCTTATGGGACTCGACTGCTTGCTGGGAGCCCCGACAGGTCGAGAGGTCTACAAGATGCCCCAGAATGCACTCAAAGGTAACATTTCTAAACTTAATACTCATTTTTTATTGTTATAATAATACTAACAGTACTCGTCAGTAACAATAGTTTGGAAATCTGCTTACTGCATTTTAAGAATGAGTGTTGCAAACATTCTAAGAAGCAGAGCAAAGTAATTAAACATTACTTGGGGAAACGTACAGTAATTCACAATTTCTTATATATAATTGTTTATCTTTTTCATTTAATGCATCATACTGAGAACCCTGCAAACCAAAACTGATGATGCCAGGAGCTAAGTGGACAAACCATCTGGTGATACTACTAGTACACACACATACTGGTGCAAGTTGTTGGACAAACACCTGACACATGTACAAATCCTAGAAATCTTTGCTATACACCTACTTTGTTATTTAAGTTGAATGATTGCTGATATGCTTGGAAACATATGGTTTATGTGCTTTAGTGTTTTACTGATGAGCAGCAGATGTCTAACCTTCAAAGAAGCAATATGCTTTTTATTTCAGCATTCATCTTCATAAACTGTCTTCAAAGCAGTAACGCCTGCATTGGCGTCAGTTTTGCACTTTCTCAGACAGTTACTGCAGAGGAACTTGTTGAATCCTGCAGTAACTCACAGTGGTGAGGGACCTCTATCCTTCTCTGGTTGAAGTGCTGCGTACAGCACAGCCTTCATACAAATGACTGGTGATGGCAGTGTGCGTTTGCAGTATTTAGAACAAGGGACTCTGGGTCCCAGCCACCCAGGGCAGCCAGCCCTTGCCCCTACGGCCTGTCCCTGCCCGCCAGTCTCTGCCAGCTCTGGCCTTCTAATTAAGTCTTCAATCAGCATTGTTGTTGTTTGTGGCCTATCCTGTGATGCGGTGCGGCACAGAGGGGGGCTGCAGAGTCGGCGGCACGATTGATGTGCGTCTGCAGAAGCCTCACCAGCGTGCTGAGCGTGAGCTAGCTTCCCTAACATGCCAAAAAGATGCACTAGCCCTTTTTCATGCTCACATATGCATATGGTGTTCCCACAGCAAATGACTTCCATGTAACAACCTAGAGGTCCTTGCTATTAGCTTGTAGACACATTTTCCTTTCAAAATTGTGGTTATTTTGTCAGAATTCAGTAAATGTCCACGTATTTATCAAAAATGTATGAACACCAACACTGGATTTTTGAGGCCGCTATTTCACTGACCAGAACAGTTGTAGTAGAGGTATTATCACAAACCTGTCTTTGCCATGGTCCTGCAATTTCTTGTTACAAACTGGCTGCTTAATACACCAATACAATATATCTGCATATCACCCTGGCCAATATATCAGTCTGGCTCTTGTGTGCACTCTGCACTTCTCCTATTCTTCTTCTCTAGCTTGTCTCACATCTTAATACATTTTTAAATATTCACACTGTATATTTTTAAATGTTCTGTTCATTCTGTTGTTTTTCTTCCTGTCCTCTTCTGTAGCTCTATCTGATCGTGGCACTGTGGTTTTAGAGGCGGCCATGACTAGTGCCCTGTCCGCTCTCGAGCGCGCATCATCTGAGAGGAGTCGGGCTGAAGCTGGCTGCCAGGGCTGTGTACCCTGTTTGTTTCAGGACTGTGGACAGCTGTCTGGGTCCTGCTGTAAGTAAAATATGACTCTTCTTGCCCTTTTCATTCTGGAGCATCTTGAGTCACATTGTCCTGCATGACGAATGAATGCTTTCTTAGTACATCCATAACTGTTATATCTCCTCTTCTCGCCCAAAAGCATCTCCTGCCAGTGCCTTATTAGAGCCCAGTTGCGATGTCATCAGTAGGGCCCAGAAGCTGCAAGATGAAGCTGAGAGGAGTTGGGCTCTGAGCCAGGCCTGTGCGTACTATCAGCATCGCTGCCCACCTGGTGACCTAGACAAGGAGAGCTGCATCAGGATCATGGGTGAGAGTTGCAGCGCCCGTGTCCTCCAGTGCAGCCTGCTTAACACAATGCAGAACCTGGAACCTGCTACACAGACACATGCACAGGGTGAGGGGACACACACACACACAACGACGTATTTGTGCATTCATACAGATTATCCTAATTTCTCTGACTGTGAAGTCAATAAAGAGGTGTGAGGCTCCAGTATGCAATGGTCTACCATCTGTGTCGCTCTGTCCCAGCAGCAGTGTGTGGTCAGAGGTCGTCCACGATGCAAAACATTACTCAGCCTCGCGCCCGGATTGTGGGAGGCTCTCCTGCTCCTCTAGGCAGCTGGCCTTGGCTGGTTAACCTCCAGCTAGACGGTGGCCTAATGTGCGGAGGGGTCCTGGTGGACAGCTCCTGGGTGGTCACTGCTGCTCATTGTTTTGCTGGGTGAGTGTGCATGTGTTTTTTGCAACTATAGTAAGACCTTTAATTTGTCTGTAGCATTTGAGATTATTACATGTTTTTTCTTCTCTCACTTCCAGTTTCTCTTATTGTTGTTCCTCTGTAGAAGCCGCAGTGAGAGTTACTGGACAGCCGTGGTGGGCGAGTTTGACATCACCAAGACTGACCCTGATGAGCAGGTTCTCAAAGTGAACCGCATCATCCCTCATCCTAAGGTAACAATCCAAAGTATGGGATATATATAGTGGGATAGGGATAATATAGTTTTATCTCTCCCATCACACCTCCCCATCACACCTCAAACAGATCAGTCTGTCATTCAATCAAGCAAACTTTCTCCACTTCCTGCAGTTCAACCCAAAGACATTTAACAACGATATCGCCCTCGTGGAGCTGACATCCCCAGTGGTCCTGTCCGACTGTGTCACCCCGGTGTGTCTCCCTTCTGGCATGGAGCCTTCTACTGGCAGTCCATGTCTGGTGGCAGGCTGGGGCTCCCTCTATGAGGGTGAGTGGGAAGATAATTGACATGGATTTCACTTTAGAGCTATTTGTGGTTAGGTTTTCTGCTATGAAGCTTAAATGCTTTTTGTTTCCTTTTTGAGAGAATATGTGCTGTTGATGAAAACTGCAATGTTTAAGCCTATCAATAGTCATTATATAACATGGTGCGGTTCTGTGTGTATTCTTCTCTACAGACGGCCCATCTGCTGATGTGGTGATGGAGGCCAAGGTGCCCCTGCTGCCTCAGAGCACCTGTAAGAGTGCTCTTGGCAAAGAACTGGTCACCAATACCATGCTGTGTGCTGGCTATCTCTCCGGAGGCATAGACTCCTGTCAGGTGAGCAGAACAACATACTTTTTTGTAAAAGATATGATGCTGATGAGCACCCACATAGCTTAGAAAATAAGCCATTTTCAGATCTGCTTTTTTAAAAGTTTGTTGGATTTTCTGTCATCTTTAGGGAGATTCTGGAGGTCCCCTGATCTATCAGGACCAAATTTCAGGTCGGTTTCAGCTCTACGGTATTACCTCCTGGGGAGACGGCTGTGGGGAGAAGGGCAAGCCTGGAGTCTACACACGAGTGTCAGCTTTCTCTGACTGGATTCAGGCTGAGATACAAAGTGAGTTCCAAGCAACAATAAAACACCACAGAAAATAGGAAAATAAAATATTCCTCATATGTCTAAATATTAAAATACTATCTGCAAAACTACAATCTGTGATGATAATTTTTAGAGTCATTTGGAAGCAGGGAGCCAACATGTCCAGAACTTCTAAAGACAACAGAAATGACAGAGGAGGAACAGAGGTCAGAGTTCGGCTCTCTCTGTCGCTTCTATACCCTGAACTGCCCCCCTGGTCAGTCTGCCAGCACTTGCAGACGAATGGCTGAGGACAAGTGCCTCACCCGCTTCATGAAATGTCGTGAGTACTCTTATTCAAAAGCTCAGCTTGATGGATGTAGTAAAAAAACTAAATATACTCTTTATGTGTATGATTTGAGGTTATGATGTAGAGCTCTCTGATCTGTTGCTCACTCTCTGCCATCTAGAGTTGCATTCGTTCCTGCAGACCCTGCTGGACTTGCTCCAGAGGGCCGAGGACTACATCAGGGACAAAGTCGACTTGACCTTTTTCACCCAGACTCTGCCTCAGCTGGTGGAGCACATCTACAGCACAGCTTTTACTCACACCAGAGAGAGGAGAGACCTGGGACTGAGCCATGGTCTCACACAGATTGAAGGTACATGACTGACTGTTATTCCATCTTAAAATATACAGGTAACTTACAGATAACCATGCAAACAATCATTCACTTCCTGCAGTGTTTTGCCATACAAGCTTCTTTCTCAGGTGCATTGGTATGTTTAGAAATTTTGTTGTTGATCACTATTGTAACAGGTGTGTTATTACTTGCAGAACAGCTAGGTGGAGCTGTGGTGCCAACAGAGCAGGGTCCTCCAGTTCCTCCAGCCTTATTCAGAGAGGTGGGACCCTCAGTGGATGACTGGGAGAAATACCTGAGAATCGTGGCAGAGGACCTGGACAAACAACACACGGACACACCCAGAGACATCTCCACGCTAACAAGACAAGAGGACAACCTTTTCTCACAGGTAGATCGTATTTCTAAAATGTCCAGGTGCAGATGTATCACATCACGTCATTTTGAAATTTTCTCAGCACAATCTGATATTTGAATATTCAGAAAAGGTCTATAACTATGTAAATCAGTAATGGTTGAAAGGTCATGTTTATTGATTAGGTTTGTATATAAGCCTTGCAATATGAAAACTCTTTTTTTCATGTCATCTCCAGGCAGAGGACTCTTCGGTACATCAGCTGGAGGGAGAATTTCAATCTGTTATCTCAGCTCTGCACTCCAAATTAGATTCCAGAGCTGCTCCTCCCATTCTGCACTTGGACACCGTCTACCTCCAGGAGGAGTCTCCCAGTAGTCCCCCTTTTCCTACTTCTGTTACTGGAGCCCCAGTCCACACCTCCTCCCAGGAATCCCAGCAGTCTTGGTCACTTTTAACAGCCCTGATGAATGAAATTCATAAATTAAGGACACGAGATGACGAAATCGTGACAGAAGATGCGTCACAAAGTGAAACCTCGTCCAATGGAGACGGTTTTGATGTAAAATGGAGCAGCACGTCGGGGGATTTTACTTTTGCTGAGAATGGGGACGGAACAGAATTTAAATCTTCAGCGTTACCGTTTCCAGTGCAGTCAACAACTATCGTTCAGCCAGTCACTGAGGGTGCTGCTCACACAGAGATGACCTCTGACCCCAGACAAAAGGCTTTAAGTCTTCACAGAAAATACAGGAGCCTTCTGCGCAAGAGGCAGACACCTGGGGCCAGTGGGGAAAGTATGTGCCACACCCAGTTCTGACAAAACTTTCATTAAATAAATGCCTTTAAAAATGAATCCATGTAAAATTTGTTCATTGGTAGATGTTATTTCCCTAATGAAAATAATGTTTGTTCCTGTAGTTTGTCCTGGAGTGAGAGAGTCCTCACAGAAAGTCAGCCAAGTAAGAGAGTCTTACAACTGGGTCTTAAGCATCCCAAGCAAGAACCTACGCATGAGCTTCCAAGAGGTAAATTATAATTTCAGATGGAGAAGTTAAGAGAAGTAAATGTTCAATGATAAAACAAAATGTTTTTAACTTGCATGTTATTCCTATTCCTCTCTCTCTCTCTCTCTCTCTCCTTGCTTCGTTGGGTCTCTCCTTTGTTCAGGTGTTAGTTGATCTGAGCTCCAAGAATGATCGAGGACTTTACCAGGCACGGGTCAGAGCAGTAGTGGGAGGACGACCTTTGACCTTCTACAGTCTTGTGGGCCTGGAGAATGAGTCCTTCTACCGCAGTGTGCCGAGGATCATCGCTTTGGCACTGGAGGCACTCAAGACTTAAATTTATCATAAAAGCAAGTGACAATAATAAAAGAGAGACTCAAATGAGAAACAATAGCACAAAGACTCTCAAAGAGACCTGTTTGAAAAACACCAGAAAACCTTCGTCATGGGAAACGAACTTTACTTCTCCTGCCGTCTCCTGTGAAAAGCATTGTTTTGTGTTCACCATCTGAGAGCCTGTCTTTGTCTCTAAATGAAAACACAACCATGAATGTATCAGTCCTATCCTATCAACCACCCGTCATGCCACAGGATTATTTTTTTATGTGGTTGGAGACCCAGCCTTGTCTAACTTATTAATCTGTACAAAATGATAAGTTATTCACATTGTATTTTGCAAAGGTTGAGCCTCTTGTGAAGCACACAGTCCGTATTATTCATATACGTTATATATATTATGTTATTCTTACCATATTTATTTGTATAGAGAAAAGCATTTGTATTTTTATACAAACATTTTTTTAAAATCTATATATAAATAAAATTGCTATGGTATGGAAATTGAACTTTTGATGTGAGATTTTCAGATTAGCCGACACTCATGCTGCTAATCCTGCAGTATTTTGTTGCTGGTGTACAGCAGTTCTGCCGAGACACAAACGAGACAGACAGAGAGAGAGACAGGTTTTTGATTCTGATTGGTTTCTCTTGGGACCCCAGACTGGCCTCAGTCCTCCGACCCTTCAGGGCTTAGCTTTCCCATCAACACAGCAGCTGCTGTGCTGTGGTGACCAGTAGGCCTACCTCCTTCCTGTCTTCACTACTTATTTCCAGGACGGGGAATCGTAACTGGACACAGTGTGTTATCGCTATTGCCAACTCTCAGCTGCTGAATGAGCCCAAATGAACCAAAGTAACAATTCATTTCTGCCCACTAATCTACGGTAGTTTTCTGCCCAGTCCAAGTTCTAAAAGAGGGCTTTGAGTGTAACAGCTGAGTAAACACTCACATACTTCTGTTGCAAATCATCAACTCCTGCCTCTGGCTTGTGTGTTTATGTGTGTTGTGTGTGTTGGGGGGGAGCCAAATCATGCCAGGAAGTATTTTTGTGACGCCCACACACACAGAGTAATGACAGGCCACAAATGTGCCAGCAATCTCCACAGAGCCTGGTCAGTCATCACAGAGGGGGGTGCTGTAAATGGACAAGACTTATCACCTGTTCTCTTGTCCACTGTATGGCTCTTTTAACTTTCAGGCTCGCAGACACACACCGTGTTGCTGTTGTCTCCCCCTCTTTATCGTCTAATCTGTCTGTCTGTAATATTTTTATTGTAGAGTGCACATGGATTTTGATGGCTCTAGATTTTTATAGATCACTGCTGTGCTAAATTTGCCTTCAAAGAATCTATTAGTTGTATTTCTTTGTTCGTGTGGACGTCTGAATGACAATAGCCAGGTGCACTGATCAGAATTACAATACACTGTGTGTTTTGATGGTGCACCTTAACACTGGGGGGCAGCCATGTACTGAGTACAATGCCTAAACTATGTGCATGTCTTGTTCCCGGTGTATGTGTATGAGTTGTGACAGCTGGCTATGCAATAGGCCTACTGGAAATACACTCTTGGATTTAACACCTAACAATCATCAACTCCCCCAACAACCCCCAACCATTCTTCTAAACCTCAACGCTTCCATCAGCCCAAGCCCCGACTTTTGCTGGGACACACACACACACACACACACACACACACACATAAACAGGTCGAGTGCCAGCAGCTCCATCAAGTAGTGTCCATGTGTATCAGATTAGTAATCACAGCCTTGTTTCGGAGCGCAAAGACCCACACTAATGGATTCTGGACCTCTGCTCTCATTATCACTCTTTGTAAGGGTGTTTATGTTTTCTGCCACAGGTAGGAATACTGGCTAATCAGCCTCATTTAAGAGAAATTATGCAGCACCTTGTTAGTTTCTATGTATTTGTATGGTGTGGTGTGAATTTGTGATCTCAGATTTTCAGATCTTAAGTGCAACTTAAATTACTTAGACAAAGGTACAACATTCTCCAAGAAAGCACCTAATTTAAATATAACCTTTGGCTCATCCAACTGTAATAAACATAGACAACATAGACAACAGTTTAAATAGTACTTTTACTAGTATAATACTACTTTCACGATTGCTCATTATGCTTTTTTTGTCAAATTCAAACTAAATGCGGTACTCATCTCCCAGACAATTGTTATTACAAAGGTTGCAGTACACCAAACACCAAACTGTGACGGGTACAATTAGGAATGACTGGTAAAACAACGAGGATCTACTTTTGTTGTAAATAGATACTGTTACATTATTTAGCAGGGCACGTACACAGAGTTGCAAATAGTGATACTCACAGTCCGCTGTTAATCTGGTAATTCAGACAAAAACTTTAGTAGATTTCATGCTGAATCCAGTTTCACACTCATTTAACCTGAGGGACCATCAGGTATTTGCTGTGATATGCAATACAAAGGATCCAATATAAAAGCCACTCAGGCAGGTATTCAGCTTTTTTAGTTTGTTTGCTCTCTTTCGAATAGGGTTGTCTTGCACTTCATGAACTCTTGTTTTAATGTTATTTTACTAAACTGATTTACATAGAAATAATGTTTCTTCTTCATTCCTGCCCTGATGTGTTCCAACAAAGCCTCTACTGTAAATTAAAATTCATCATAATGGGGTCCTCCAGTAGTTTTGTGCTACTCTTGCATATACTGTAGTTGGGGGACTCAAAAGATGCAGATTTTAAAAATAATTTTCAGAATTCAGGCTGAGATATACCAAACTTCTAGTCTCTAGCATTGATCAAGCTCTAAAAACAATTCAACCTACATTTCCCATAATGCAAAAAAATAGTGCCTTTAATCAGACACCCCTGCTTCATACATGCCCATGTCTTTCAAACCTCACATGTCACGAGGGCTTTTTCTTAACAATGTTATGTCTCAAGCCCAAACCAAGATAACTCTGCTGACATCATTATGACATCATCAGGGTCATTTTCTAAACTTTATTAAAAGCTTTTTCCAACTGTTTTCACAGGCTGAATAGTACTTCTCATGATTGGCAAACTGAATTCAATATGTAAAATTGATGGCGTGTCCCTTTAAATGAGTCTCGTCCCTTGTTTCTATTGTGTGGTTTGTCTGCAGCATCAGCAGTCAACCTTGAAGGGGAACTTTTCAAGGATTTGATGAAGGGCTACAACAAGAACGTGCGGCCCATGGAGAAGAGCGGTGACATCACTCAGGTCGACATCAAGATGACGCTCACCAACCTCATCTCTCTGGTGAGAGAAGTTCAGTCTGGTGTTTCTGATTTGTGCCCGTGGTGGCTGCAACATTATTGTTTTCTGAACTATCTCTCCTTAGAATGAAAAGGAGGAGGCCCTGACAACGAGCGTCTGGATAGAAATGGTACACACCTCATCTGCTGGATTTTTTTTTAGCTGCTTTGCAATGATGGTGAATTGTAACATAGTATATTTGCAAGACAGGATCGAAAGTCAAACACACAGTATTTCTGTATGTAGACATGGTGTGACTACAGGCTCAGATGGGACCAGCCTCCCAGGTCAGCTCTGTATGGGAACATCACCTCTAAGCTGCGGGTCCCCTCCAAGAGCATCTGGCTGCCAGACATCATACTGGAGAACAAGTGAGCGTAACAACCTTTTTTACACAATAATATTTGGTCTCAGCCAGCGAGCCACTCACACCTTCACTAAGCAATGTGTGGGCAGATGTTTCAAAAATATGTGGTATTTGCGCAAGGTGAGTGTGTTTATCAAAGTGCCGCTTTAATGTTGACATATGTTCTGTATAATGTAGAAAATGTACAATATAGAAACAATGTGTCTGTGTTGTGAGCTTGAATACACCAGCAAATGTCTGTTTCCCTCTGTTCTAACCTGTGCACAGCGTGGATGGACAATTCGAGGTAGCACTTTACTGCAATGCACTGGTGTCTCCTGATGGCTGTGTGTACTGGCTGCCTCCTGCCATCTACCGCAGTGCTTGCACCATCACTGTCAACTACTTTCCCTTTGACTGGCAGAACTGCACCATGGTCTTCCGGTGAGTAGAGACGATGTGTTGGGATTTGATGATTAGCCAGAAAGAGGTACACGCAACTTTTAGAATATAAAGCAGTTCAGGTTCACCGTTTATCTTTCATGTTTCTCTCAAATTTGTTGTCTTGACAACCAAGGATTTAAGTTACACCGTAGCCTTCAAAATGTGCAATAACTTAGACTTATAGAACATAAGATCAGACTTTGTTAACCCCTGAGGGGAACGTCACATTACAGCAGCACAGAGAGAGAGGTGAGGAAGCTGGTAATTAAATAATAAAAATTAAAATAAGAGATTAAAGAAATTAGAAAGATGACATAAAAACTATATACAATATATACATTACAATACCTTAGTGTAGATAAGTAAATTGGGCAAATATTTGTGCAAAATAAGCCCAGTAGCGAAATGTCTGAAATGTCTTCCTACGTTTATAGATCATGTCCTGGGGAGGATATCATACAGTTATACAAAGACTACACATGGTGGGGTTTAAAGACTCATTCAAGACAGTTTTAGAACAAAAATCTTTACATTTGACAGTTGTTGTTCTTTTAGCTAAAAGATTAAATTAAATTTAATACATGAATTTAGTTCTCCTCCACTGGCCGTATAGAGACGGCTTTGAAATAGAAGTTATACCATAATGTTGTGATGTTAAATTTTGGGAAAATCTAATGGATTATTTACATGAAATTGATTCATTAAACCATCGGAAACGTAATCAGAAAAACCCACAATTTGTTGTTGGCTAGTTTAATTTCTAATAGGGTAGTGTTGCACTGGGGTAATTTACACTCTTGACCTTCACATGTCCACATGTTTCTTTGTGTTTCTATAGAACCCACAGTGTCCAAACCAGGAACAATGCTTCCATCATTCATGGTCCCTTTTCACCGTGCTGTCTTATAAAAGTGAATAGATGGCTGTATTTGTTGTGGTGACACGCCATATGTCTTCTCCTTGTGTTCAGCTCCCAGACTTACAGTGCCAATGAGATCAAATTGGTTCTCAAAGAGGAGGACAAACACACGCTGGAGTGGGTGGATATTGACCCAGAGGCTTTTACAGGTATAGCAAGATTTTGATTTATCTAAATGTGCTTCTGCAATCCAAACAGAATGAAAGACTCTAATTTTGTTGTTGGTAGAAAATGGAGAGTGGGTCATCAGACACAGGCCAGCTAAGAAGGTTATCAACACCCAGCACACTAAGGATGAGCTGGAGTACCAGGAGGTGGTCTTCTTCCTCATCATCCAAAGAAAGCCTCTCTTCTACATAATCAACATCATCGCTCCCTGTGTCCTCTTCTCCTCCCTCTGCCTCCTCGTCTACTACTTACCTGCCAAAGGTCTTTTTCCTCACTTTGTGTACCTAAAAGCCTAAAGTTGGGTAGTCAGACCTTAGTCACATCAACCTCATCCAAGTCTGTGGGAATCCAAAGCACAAACAATACTAAAAAAGGGGAAAAAAGATCAATGGGGTTTTGTTGTAAGGAGAACTACTGTAACTAGATTTGCAAATTCTGGAGTGTTGCAAATTCGCATCCAATCCAATTCCTCAGGATTTCCAAAATGTCATCATCTAGATTTTATCCAGACCTTCATGTGGTTGACAAGACAGAGGTCAGCTCCACGAGGTTATAGTACAGCTTTAGTATCTGTATTCATCAACACAAAACCTCACCACTACTGGCTGAATATTGGTTTGAGTTTTGCAGCGGGTGGTCAGAAGTGCACCATGTCTGTTGCCACTCTTCTGGGCCAGACTGTGTTCCTCTTCCTTATTGCCAAGAAGGTCCCAGAGACCTCAAAGGCAGTGCCTCTTATTGGAAAGTAAGTTTCATGTGATCGCTCCAAGATTTCATCTGAGCTGAAAGACTGCTGAAAAGGATTTATGATTTATGAATCTTTGCCCACAGGTATTTGATGTTTGTGATGTCAGTGACCACTATGGTAGTGATGAACTGTGTGATAGTCCTCAACGTCTCCCAGAGAACCCCGAACACACACATAATGACAGACAAAGTCAGAAAGGTAAAGAAGCTAGTGAATGAACATGCTGTGAAGTTAACATGGGTCTATATGCCACTGGATGACCCTCTGACCCTGTGTCCTATTCAGATCTTCCTAAACATCCTGCCTCGGCTGCTCAGGATGCAGATGCGACCCTGGACACCAAACACCTCACACACTGGAAACGGTGAAACTACAGACAGGAACGGCGTTTTCCTGGTCCCCTGCCGACGCCGCAGCTCCTTGAGCCACATCACCAAGGCGGAGGAATATGTGATGCAAACTGCTCCGTCTGAACTCATGTTTGCCAGACTCAAAGAAAGAAACGGGTTGATGAAATCAGTATTAGAGAAGCTACGTAAGTATTTGAATGGGTTTGGGTATGAGAGAGTGCACATGAATGTGTTTCCCCTTGTGACTGTGTGAATATTTGGCCTGTTTTGCACACAGATGATGGGCTGGAGGGCGGTACAGCTGAGCAGCTCAGTGTCAGCCTGGCAAAGGCCTCCCCACAGCTGAAGCAGTGTGTGGCCTCCTGCAAACACATAGCTGAGTCTGCAAAACAACAGAGCAACTTCCAGAATGTGAGCTCCACATTTTTACATTTGCTCATCTACTCTGGTTTAAAACAACATCAGTGGTAATCTCTCACTTTTTTTCTTAATTGCAGGAGAATGAAGAGTGGTTCCTGGTCGCCCGGGTGATCGACAGAGTCTGCTTTATTGTCATGGCACTGGTGTTTTTTATCGGCACAATCGGGATCTTCCTAATGGGCCATTTCAACCAGCCTCCTTCCTCACCTTTCCTTGGGGATCCCAAGAAGTATCTCCCTTCAATAAACAATCTCACTGATCTAATTGAGGCAGACTTCCTGGGGTGAACCGGGAGAAAATCTCCAGATTTTACCCAGAGGGGATGGAGAAGATAGAGCTGTGTGTATTTTCATTTGGTGATGTGGGTTTGTGGACTATCACAGAGTCAAAAATGCTTGATCATGGTGATAAAGGATCCACTGCACAGCTTGTATCATTTGTGGCTGATTGTTGAGGTTGAGAATGTCTTTGCATAAAATGCTGTTTGAGAAAAAAAGAGCAATTCCTTAGCTCTGCTATAAGTATACTTTGTCACCTGCTGTTGACTGTGACATTCAAGGCCATCATGATGATGACATTCAAACAGCGAACAACAGCAAAATGTGCCAAATGGATACTTTTATCAATAAAATGGCTGCTGTAATCTCTCAGAAATCTCTTAATCTTCCTGTGTTTGACACCATTTTTGAGGAACACGCTGACCCCCCCCAAAAAAAACCAAACACTTACCCACAGCACAGCCCCCAACCTCTGGAAGCAGGATTTCAATTACATGGCTGAGTGGTGCCTTTCTAACCCAACAAAAGGCAGATCCGGCTGGTTGTGATGGAAACGGAGTCAGGGGGTGAGGCAGGAGTGAGACAAACATACGCTCACGAAACCAAAACATTACTATGTGAATAGTCACACAAACACACAGAGATGGTAAGGAGGTCTGTGCTACACCCCTCCTGATCATGACAACTCATGGATGTCCGCTCGCTTCCTTCTCACAGTTAGAGCATCAGAGTCTGTAGGTACCTGGAGGTTGGCCACAGATGGTAAGCAAGAGACTTTTAATGCTCTATTGGTTTATTTTCAATTTACATGCTAGAGTTTTAATATAACATGGGTAAAATGCTGCAGAAGATGTTAACCATTTGGGCACCCATTCTATTCTGTTAGCAATCACTGTCTGTCTATATGCAGGACGTAAAGTAGGGAGGGCCTCATTATAGTACTGTGATCATGATGATTTTTGTGGAGGAATACACAGTGTTGCATGCAGCTGCAGAGTGGGAACAAACTGTGCAAGCTGAGTGTGTGTGATGTGAATAAAAAGGAGGCTGCGGCTGGCTGTTGTGATGAAATCACAGTGTTTTAAGGGGAGGATGTTTATATTGGTGCCAGAGGACTGTCTGAATCTGCTGTAAAGATCCTTGTGTGGTAGGGGAAGAGTTGGGTTTTCTTAACTTTCCTTTGCAAATTCAAGCGTTTCTTGTGAGCCTTCATTTCATAGAAAAAAAACATTTTTGTCAATTTAGTTAGTATTCTAAGAAGGGGTATTTTTAGTTTTAAACTTGAAAGATGCTGAAGATGCTGAATTGTTATGTGCCTGAAGTGCAGTAGCACAAGGCACACTATGCTATTCGCCCAGGACCCAGTGATCAAAGACATCAAAGGCAATTCAGAGAGAAATGAATCTCACCGGTATATTTTTATTATTCTTCCGCCGCATTTTGTGCCGAGTTTCAACTCCCGCACTGTTGCCGCTAGAGGTGCGCAAAGTACATCAAAAAATCAGGCCCATCAGTATATTTTGAATACTGCAAACTTTAAACACACTTGTTTTACTCGCTTCAGTTTCTCTGCTGGGCTCCTGTTTTATTTCCAAACTGTGACACGTTTCCATTTGTAATTCAAAGTTTTCACATTTCTTTTAAAAAGGATATTTAAAATTTACTGCGAACAAGAAATATTTATTTATATTCTTTTTCTGTTTTACCCCCGAATTATGTCTCTGCCCACTTTTTTATTTCTTGAAAGTATTAATGGCCAGTGTTTATGTTGCTTCTTTGAACATGAACTTTAACAGCCAAAAGAATGGAAACTATCTAAGCAAGGTATCCTTTCAAGGTATCCTTTCAAGCACCTTCAAGGTATCCTTTCAAGCACCTATCCTTTCAAGTACTTTCAAGGTATCCCAAGGTATCCTTTCAAGTACTTTCAAGGTATCCTTTCAAGGTATCCCAAGGTATCCTTTCAAGCACTTTCAAGGTATCCTTTCAAGGTATCCATTCAAGCACTTTCAAGGTATCCCAAGGTATCCTTTCAAGGTATCCCAAGGTATCCTCTCAAGTACTTTCAAGGTATCCTTTCAAGGTATCCCAGGGTATCCTTTCAAGTACTTTCAAGGTATTCTTTCAAGGTATCCTTTCAAGGTATCCTTTCAAGGTATCCCAAGGTATCCTTTCAAGGTATCCTTTTAAGGTATCCCAAGGTTTCCTTTCAAGCACTTTCAAGTACTTTCAAGGCATCCCAAGGTATCATTTCAAGTACTTTCAAGGTATCCAAATGTTTCAGGGTATCCTTTCAACAAGCAAAAACAAAAACACGTTGAAAGTACAAAAACGCACCAAAAATACACAAAACACAAGCAAAAATACTATGAAGATTCTTATGACATACTTTTTTATGATGTACTATGAAGTTATTTTATACTATGATGGTCTTTATGAAGGTCTATGATGTTTTTTACGACATGAAGTTTTTTATGACGTACTTCGATGTTTGTTACAACATACTAGATACTATATATGACAGTGTATGAAGGTTCTTATGGCATACTATACTATGAAGATTTTTATGACGTACTTTGATGTTTTTTACAACATACTATACTATAAACTTTTTATGACGCAATATGAATTTTTTTACGTAAAGTGCTTGAAAGATACCTTGGGATACCTTGAAATTGCTTGAAAGGATACCTTGAAAGTACTTGAAAGGATACTTTGGGATACCTTGAAAGTGCTTGAAAGGATA
>JAVQJF010048675.1:0-26117 GCA_036023855.1 Gadopsis marmoratus
TTTTTTTTTTTGTTTAATTTGGTTTATTTATTCAGTGTGGCTATTTATTCCCTGGCTCAAAACAAGTCCATATCCATGAGTATGGATTCTATGAATTCTACAGAGAATTGGTTGGATAAGGGAATATCATTGTATCCCAATTATACAGTTGGAGCCAGTTTACTCATTTATTTATGCATCCCAGAGTGGCTCAGATGCGAAGTCTCCTTCATCCCCCTGTGGATGTCTCTGCTTAGATATTATTCTTGACTATTCTTTTTTCTATCAAACAGCTCATTGAATAAGAAAAAATGTCTCGGTGCATTGATGTTGTGCAACACAACCTAAAGACACACTGTGATTGAATTGATGGATGTTGTATGAGGGCAATGAGGTTTTCATAATTGCATGAAACATCTCAATATCCAAACGCAATGCTGAGGGACTTGAGCCTTCCAATTGAAGCATGGAACCACGATCTGCTGAGAGCCAATCTGCGAACCAGCTACACTTGTCAGATACAGTATACTTAAAAGTGACTATATTCTTTGTGAACGATGAAGGTTTTAGATGGCAATGAAGTATGATGTGTGTGATAGAATGAAACACATCGACACAACCAACTCAGTGATCTAAGTTGGTGTATGATGCAATTAAATGTCTGTAATGATGGTGGATAATAACATGGATGCAATAAGAAATGAAGGCTAATGAGAACTAAAATGAGTGACATTGTTAGTCATGTGTTATGTTGACATTTGTTTTGTAACATGTCATGTCAACACACCTTTTTCCATTTTGCAAGCAGAGGTTTATGATTTTGCAACAGGAAATGTGTTGTTTCCAGGCTACTCTGGTTTGTTCTGCCACATGAGACAGGTCAACTGGAGCTAAGGGGAAACATGAATGCCATTGCACCTGACAGCATGTTGACTTTAATTCTCATTGCGGTGACAAGAGAGGTACTTGAGAGCGTATAATTTTATCTTAGGTCTCCTGCATGCTGCTTATTATTGATTCATAGAGAACAGTATGAAGTCCTTGTAAACGTATGAAAATACATTTAAGTGTCCATTCTCCTCTTCTAAAATCGCAGCTGCAGCTATCTGCTTTTGTCACTTCCAGCCCTGCACTCTGCCAGCTCAGCTTTTAAGGCTCTGGCAGGCGGGATGGAGCTTATACTCAACAAAGCTGACAGGTTGGACAGTAATGCAGTTGTCTGGGCTTTTATTTCTTACTTGGGATTGGATTTTGAAAACCACAGCACATTAGAATGAAGTGCTTTCCGACATTCCCCACATGAAAGTTGAACTGCAGCAGTGCATACCCGCTGCAACAAGATCTACAGTGCAAGGCTGTCTTCTCAGTCTGAAAGAGGTCTCCAGGTTAAAACTAAATGTGGACAAACTTTAAGAAAGTTTTGGTAATTACTTAATTGATGCATTTAAACAAGATATTTACTTTTCTATGAAAACCTCTTTTACACTAGTTTAATATTTTCCAACTGTTCTATAAACCATTAGGCGAAAATCCAGAGGGGGTGGGGGCGGGGGTTATTTATTACACTGCACAATACAAAGGTGTTCAACATAGTGATGATTATGCAGTAATGGGGTTTAAAATGTAAAACTGATTTTTCATGGTGCGTCCAACATGGAAAACGTTTGCACTGTGAGGAGTATGAATTTGCTCATAACATTTTGTGGTAAATGTCCCAGACTTTATTGTTCTGCGTCTCTGTCTATAATTTGGCCTGATGGTTGTGATAGAGAAAAGGTCAAGAGGTCACCAAAGTATCTGAAATCACACTTTGGAGACGATAAATTTAGACTGTAATAACTAATTTAATGTACCTTGCATTGGACCAAAGTGTTATTGGTGCAAGAAAAAAGGTCAGGCCACCACCAAACCATTGAGACTCACCATATCCATATATACAAAGGTTTATGGCAATCTTCACAGTAGTGACCAAGTGTAGCTGACCTAAATGTTAGACAGACAGACCTGCTGACTCACTAACATGGTTATCCTTGTTAGTACTCATGCTGCAATTCCATTGCATGTCTGTATTAACGAAAGGTATGCGGAGATGTTGTAATTCTAAATATGATCATTCAATTTCTAAACCTTTAAAAAATTTGAACTACAAGAGATATTTGTATGTCATTTTTTTGTTACCATTCCCTGTAATGTCTGGTCAGCATTGTATATTGTTGTATGCGAGCTAATGGAGCCAAACAGCAGTCTTCGAGGTTACCTCATAAGGACCTTCCAGTGTAATAAGAAATAAGAATACAGGGGTTTACTGGATACCCAAAGCTGGGGGCAAAGACAACCCGGCTGCCAGGCAGCTGGTCCTCTTCACATTCACTTATGGGGACACACGCAAAAGCAAGCCCACACTACAGCTGGAAACCATCAGGATGAAAAGTTGAGACTATGGGCCTTCCCTCCTAAACCCTCACTGTGCCCAAAGACTGTTTTGGCACAGTCTTTTATTTGCTCATGTAAATGTGTCATTCTCAATTCATTCTTCTCGAGGATAAATGAATACGGATAAAGGAATTAACCAGACATCCTCTCTATCTGAAAGTCTTGTTTATTTGATTTAGCTTTTTGATTGATCAGTCATGAAAATAAATGCCTTACTAGATTGATCTTATCCTCTAGATAATTTCACTTACTTTGATTATTTGATTTGACCTCAGGCTACAGTATATAGCCCCTATTTGTGACAAAATGTTATGGTTCCGTTACAAAATATACATTCATAATAACTCCTAGAGTTTGCTGTTTTTAAGTCACTGACCAAAAGAAAACATGCAAAAAGATGCAAAAAAGATTACTCTAGATTGCTAGAGTGAAAAATGAAGGATGAGAAAGAAAGAAACAACCAGAAACAAGAAACAGATAATGATCTAATTTTTTTTGGGGGGGGGGGAGCAATGATGAATGAGAATAGCCAACAACAATTGCTTCAATAGGGAAATAGGAAATTACTAAGTATCCTCTGCCTAGTCCATTAATGTGGCTGGGACATGAACCAAGACTTCCTGAATTGACAGGAAGCCATACACATGTTGCCACTGAGTGATGGAGTGTGTACAGGAAAAGGGCGGGGCTGGTGGAGGCTTGTGGACCTGGCATGCCCAGACAAAAACATTGTGCGATGAGCGCTACTCAGTGTGTTCAGAGCCTGTGATGGCCATTCATCCACACCAGTTAGGCCTCCATGGCAGTGATTAGCATTGTCATCCTCATTTCCAGGCCCTCTATGCAGATGGCCCGCATGCTGGAGGTGCCAGCATAAGAGTGGCTGTTCTCTCTCACATAATCACTCTCTGGCCTCTGCTCTCATCGGCCCTCTTTATTTCCATAAAAAAGTATTCTAGGAAAATTTGTATGGCCGTTTTATGTTCCTTCATTATAGCTCTGGATTAGCAAGAATAGATTTGCCAGCTCCCGTGCACTGATGAATGTCTCTGTGGTACTGGTGACGCAATTGTGGTGTTTCTTTTGAGTTACTCATATTGGCATGGCCAACATTTGATCTTTTTAATCAAGTAAAATCAGTTTTATGCTGCAATATAAAAACACATAGCTGTAGAAGATGACAGTTTAGCGCAGCAGAGGGAGAGGTCTGATCAGCACATTGCCTGGGGCACTACAGGGCTGCCGTGGGCTCTTTACGGCCTCTGTAGATATACACAGCAATTAGGCCCCACTACGAGGCCTGTGGAGAAGAAAGTACTGCAGACAAACAGGATACGGCATGTCAGTTTGATACCACATCACCATGCACAAATGTCTGATAAACTCATTTAGAACCTTTGACAACAACCTTTGACTTGTCTCGCATGGCCTTCTCTCGCTCGTCTATATATCTACCCTCTCTTCCTCTGCTCTCCCCTCCTCTCATCTCAAAGCAAAGATGATAGGCCTAATAATTAAAGCAATTCTGTATGGGATGGAGAGCTCCAGAGCATCTGTGTGTGTCAGAATCCTGACATGATACAGAGGGACAGCACAACTATTAAATATCCATCATGCCACGCCACATCAGTTCTAATGCAATCAGAAACACATGAGTACGTCGGCTAAGTCCCCTTCCATCCACAATGATTAAAGAAGTCTTTAATTTCAAAGACAAATAAAAAATGCAGGATCATTTTATCAAAAATGTAAATGACCTGTCTCTTTGCATGACATTTACCGGAGACAGAGCTGGAGCTAATACGAAAGTCTGTATACCACTGTGAACAGCAACACAGGGACTACATTCTCTTGATGGCCATTATTCTAATAAGATGTTAATGTCCCATGTTGCATGCACTTTACTTATCCTCCTCTCATCCAGCATATTTGAAAAAAAAAGCTTTACAGGCTTACAGGAGGCACATTAGGACAGGGGAGGACAAAGCTCACCATCTTGCCACTGAAAGACAATGAAGTGATGCAATAAAGAGGACATTGTCTCCCTACAGTATGACATTAACTCCCCCGTGAAACTGGACTGAACTGTATTTCACTTACAAATTGGATTGCAGATGTGTGCGTTGTGTGTATAGAATATGTTTTTCATTAAAATGCTGAGGAACAATTATAGCATTTACTCATCTTCACCTGACCATCGTGAAGGTCATTGTTTGAAAGTGAAATTTAGATTCCAACCTTTTATAAACGTGCGTTGCACAGCGGAACTACAAGATGTAGAGAGTACATTCTTTTCAGTATCCTCAATAATTTAATTGGCTAATGATTTCACTTCTCTTGTTACTGCACATATGACAATTATGAAACGTTTTGCACTATTAAAAAAAAAAAAAAAATATGCAAATATCCCAGATAAATGTACAATTTGTGAATAATCATTACTTTAATTCTGATACTACCAAAAACATTTCATGTTCACACCGAGTCTCTTCTTCCTTTGCACCCTGCCATACTGGAAAAATATATTTTCTTTCTATCTTTGGTCAATTTTAAAAAATATTCTGGAAAGTCAGTCAGTTATTGGAGGAGATTTAACATTGGGAAGTCGAAATTGAAGTTTTGAACAAATAATATTGCAACAATATGCACTGTTTTGATTTGTGTGAGGGATAAAGGACATAAGAGTAATTATACTTTGTTAAAAAGACATTTAATTTGACAGCCAAGGCTGGAGGATATACAGCAACACATTAGAGTGCAGGAGCCACTGGGGGATGTCAGAACTGGCTCACATTCAGCGCAGCCCACCACCTCCATTGCTCTCATGTTTATGCAGAGAAAGACTGAAGTCTTTTGATTCTACAGTGAAGCTTTTGATTTGGTGCTGAGTGTCTGCTGGCAGACTTTCAACACTGTGATCCAGGTTCAGGCATTCACTCATCAAGTTCAGGTGGGGCAGGGCATGGGCGTGAGTGTGGATGACAAATGTATGGATCTGATAAAAGGATTATTTGGGAAACTGCATTACCTTATTCAGTTAAGACAGTTTTCCATGGTCCCATCGCTTGTCCCTGTGTTACCCCACTACCCACAACCCTTTGCTTGATGTACATGTAAGTGCTGTCTCTGCCAAACAGAGGGAGAATTTTGGAAGGCTGATGAATACATTACTTATTCACACAAACTTGATTCAGACGTAAACAACTTTAAAGTGCATCTTTTTTTTTTGTACATGAAGATCAGGAAGTGCCTTGTCAACAACTCCAAGCTGTCCTTGAAGCAAGTTGGTCCAAAGTTTATTATTTTTGACAAAAGCTTTACTCTGGATAATGTCAGGCGCAGCGCGGTAACCATCACCTATTGTCATAACCCAGTATTCTACCAGTTATTCTGAGTGATAATCTTCTAATTAAGGGGCGGCTGTGGCTGAGTGTGATCGTCCATTAACCTCAGGGTTGGTGGTTCGATCCCAGCTCCTCCTGCCCACATGTCGAAGTGTTGAATGGGGTGTGTTTGTGAATGTTTGTCTGCGACCAGTCCAGGGTGTTCCCCCGCCTCTCGCACAATGTTAGCTGGGATTGGCTCCAGCCCCCCCCCCCCCGCGACCCTTCGGGATAAGCGGTATAGAGAATAAATGAATCTTGTAATCAGTGAAGACTACTTACACTTTTTTTAAAGAGCAAGACCAAATATGGGTGTTAAATTTATTTCTGTCTTTCTTGTACAAAAGCAAAACATAACAACATTATTTACAATTGCAATAAACTGTAGGGAGTGCTTTTTAAAACTGGCATGCCAATGATAGATTGTGAGCCTTGTAGCTCGCTCTATCACTTTAGTATGTGGCTGCGCTAGTCTCCAGTGCAGCCAAGTTGCTAATGCAGCTTCCCAGCCTCTTTCAAACTAAAATGCTCCCAAAAAACATTTGATAGTTTCTGCCATATTTTACTGCCCATTTCATTTCCCTGTCACTCTTTTCTCTACGTTTAACTTGTGGGGTCAGTAAAGAGAGTCAGCTCTTGGTGTGAAAGTTTATTTAAGTCTGTGTGTGTGTTTGTTGTGTAATAGATTTGTGGATGAAAAAACATTAGCCAGAATTTGAATTAACCATTTTTATTGACTCAATAATTCCACGTCCCCAGTCAAATACCTTCATTTACTATAATCTACCATGCAGGCATGTCGTATTGTTTGGAAGCTCCCCCCACAAGCATACTGAAGAGAACATTAGCAATGCATCTAAGAGTGGGAGTGCCATATACTATTGATTAGGGGATGTGAAGCAATAAATGGAAACAGATCCATGTAGTGATGGGCATCTGGGGTCAAACACAGGGATGCTGTTATTCAGGAGGGTGCCTGACTACATTAGCCGGCAGCCCAGTTAGAGATCCCCGAAATGATCTACTGAGCCTGTCAACATGCAGGGTGGGGGTGAGGGGTGCCGGGTAGCAAGTCAGTTAACATGACGAGGGAGCCATACAGATAAATCACAATTCACTCAGGGAGCAGTCACACTCAATGACATATTCACTGGCCGGCTCTACAGCTCATTTGATAACGCTCTTGCCAAGTCATTCATTTCTCTGAAGGATGAAAGGGAGGCTGAAAATGTCATCAGCTCACTGAGGCAGGGACGCCAGTGACTCAGAATAAAGAGGGAGGTGCCTCATAATTAATTAAGTTTTTTAAACCTGCTACAGTCATACAGACATCCCACTATTTTACGGGGGTCTTTCAATTAGACATGCGTTGTAATTAAATGCTGTGTGTCACAGTGCTGCTGGGGCTTGCCAGATTTATGTCTCAGGATAAGTTACTGCCATTCATTATCATGATAGATAGCGCAGCGTAGAAGGAATATTGTTAGGGTCCCTTTAGGAAAGCTGTAGCAATTGCATAATAATAGAAATATCTCTTATTCTTGCCACCACTCCCGTTCACCATACGGAAACTGTTGTATTTCAAACCTAGGTTGGCAACTTTCTTGCAAAGAGGATCAGTAACCTTGCGGCAGTTTGACACAAATCCCTGAAACTTTAAAGCTATACATCTACCACATCAGCTGAATTAGTTTGATAAATTATAGTTTTGCACACATTTTCACCATTCACAGATCCATAAATAAACAGTGGTTATCTCCAGTATCCTTTCACAACATAATTAATTGCTAAAAGGGTACTTATCAAATGCTTATTTTACACAACAAACAATTGAAATTCACAATGGTTGCTCCTTAGATGATATACTACATCAAATACAGCCAACGCTTCTTTTTTCTCAAGAGTAAAGACTGTGAGTGGCTCCTAGGTACTATGGACTCACTACAGTATGTGGTGTACTGTGAAGTCAGAGAAGCCTGAAATTGTGCCAGTACAACAGAGGCGAGGCAGACACTCATCTTTAGACGTGTCTTCAGGACAGCGCAACTTTTGTGTTAGATGTGCTTTCATGTCTAGAATGCCCACCTCACTTCAGAAAAGCCCATGGTCTCCATCAGTGTCTCACTGTGTGCCCTAAGATCACACACACTATGTTGTTTCACTTTGTCCAGATCTCATAGATCACAACAACACCATAGGAGTAGATATAGTATCATAGATATGTATACTTTTACAAATTTGTGATGCCTGTGATGAGATGCATGACATATACACGTAAGCAGCTTGCTTCAGTTCTATTCAGTGCGTTCAAGTCTAAAATCTTGATAGAGAAGAAGAATTAAAGTTGTTTGAAGATGTTCTGGAATGTTTGGAATTTGTTTTCCCAAAAATTAAAATAGTGGCAACTGGATGGAACCACAACATTCTGCATTCACACAGCTGGTGGCAGTGCTTCAATGACCAGCCTGATGTTTTGCTGGTTGCAGTTTAAGTGCAGCGATTGCTTTTTCTATAATGGCTTTTTTACGTGTGTCTGTAGTTTTGACTTGGCCAGTCATGGTAAGGATAAGCAATGTCCTCAGAGTAACTAGAGCAGACACCACAAGTAAGACATTGTGTGGATTTGGATCATTTATTCTGCACTCCTCTTAAGTAGGTCAAAGCAAATTTATATCATAACATAAACATCTGATGTGGCATTTATAATGGACACCAAAATCCTCTTTTCTATAGTATTGAGGCATCTGTCAGTCCCACAGTGCCTTTACTACTGTAATACTAGGTTTAGTGCTTTAAAAAGGTAAACAGACTTTAAGTGTAACCAAAACATGTTGTATGGGTCCTTAAAAAAGGGACAGCCCACCCACATTACAGCAAATTGTAATTTACCCCACCCGTACTTCTACTGGAATCAAGCCATGGAGATAGTTTTGGTTTTGTTTGCCCAGGTTTTGAGATGTCTGTGTCCCAGATTTCTTGTGCCACCCCAATACAAGTGAACCAACCTTTTTAACATCTAACAAACATGTAAAACACATTTTCCAAATGAATTTATAAATTAAAATTGTGTATATTTTAACTATACACCCACATAAGCTGTTATGTCCATCTGTCCTAAAACCAACCAAAGTGGATGTACTAGTCTAGTGAAAACAATGTCAATCTCTGCATTATTATAAAATCCTCGCTCAAAGTGAGGAAGAGCCCTGTCATAATCTTCTGTACATGTTTTCACATTACCTGTTTGACTTCTCCATTTAATGCTCTGGCTTTCCTTTCCTGCCTTCACCACTATTGCGTTCTGCCGCTTTTATTTTATTTGACAATCAAATTATTTTTCCATTTCATATTCGTGAGATTCCACAAATGACATAAGTCTGACAGGTAACGTGTGAGACTTGATGGTATAATCTACTGTCAGGAGAAATGACTATTAAACCACCCCCATGCTTGTGGCATGCATGTTCCAACAATGCAGGGACCCGCTCATCAAAGCATTGCTCTACAACACAACTAGTGGTAAAACAAAATCCATAGGGTACCACCTTTAATGGCATGTGCTATGCTTCACGAAATGCATGTAACAGGAGGCCTGACCCCTATTTTCCTTTATTGTTCTACAGCCTGGTTAAAAACCACTGCGTGAGTGTTTTCTATCATTGCTTTTTCTTGCTGTCCATCTTCCTGGTTGGATTCTCAGTGCACACTATAATAGACTTGGCCATTTGGGGCTCCACACAATGAATGTTTTTGTAATTCCTCCTGTCATGGGGCAATGAATGTTCCATGTTTTCTTTTTTCTTTTTTTCTTCTCCTTGTTTCCTACACGTAGAGAGCAATTTACATGGCGACATTAATGTAACTGTCATGTTCTATCCAAGGGCGCCGAAGCAGAACTGCTAAAAGACAGCCAAGCCACAGCACTGATGCTCAGGGCACCAAAGATTGAGCAGCAATACAAAGTTAATGGAATTAAGTAAAGAATTCCCCCATCTGCCAAAGGAGAGACGAGAAGAAAAAAAAACATTTAAGTAAGCCTCGGCTTGCAAATAAATGATAAAATATAAGGAACGTGAAAAAAATGTAGTCTATCATGTTTGATTGTCAGCTTTTCATCATATCAGCTTTTTTGTATGATTTCACTCCTCTGCTTTTTGTTGTCTAAATATGAGAACGGGCAACTATATACTACATCAAATAAATTGCTCAGTTAAGCGTAAGCCTTCCAACAATATTGGAACTGCAGTAAGTTGCCATCAGTCTACTCGTAATCCTGTTATGCTGTATTTCCTGCTCATGTCTGCACTTCATCTGTGGATTATTGTATGTCTGAGAACTAGAGGTGGCAGGGGAGCTCGACAGACACAGTAGAGAAACACGGTCTTGTAGCTCTGTATTACATGTTCAAAATCTGCCTTATTTTCACCAGGGATCCTGGTGCACAAGCCAACACTAAATGGTCTTTTTCACTGTCGTCTTTTTTTTCACAACAGTTTACTCAATAACCCAACATCAGATAAAACGATGGCATGCAGTTAGGGTTCTGAGATACTGCAGACATTAATCAAAATTGCAGAAGATTAAAAAAAAAAAAAAAGCTCACCGAGTTTAGTTATTGAAAATGTGTTTGCATCCTCCAATTGCATTTTCCAGTGAGTCTCTGTACGAAACTCTACATATTCATTTCATTTAAATTGGTGTAATTTAAAGCGAGGGGATATTTCACCAATATGGTTTATTCCTCAGACAGAATGACAATACAAGATACTCATATACAAATAAATTCTAAATTGTTTAGTTCAAAAATGTTCTGCGAATTGATGATGCACAAACCGTTAAATATAAGAAATGGACAATATACCTACTAAAAAATATAATTGCTCAATTGGAGGGTTTTAATTGTTTCATGGATCTTTTTTGAGTGCGTCGTTAAAAAATTTTAAAGATCGTTTCCAAAAGAGCAAATTACTGTCAAATGTTTTTTTCCTCATTTTAAGAGTATTCTTCACCTAATTGTCCGTGTACTCATTGTCATTGTGTTCTGAAACCAGTTGTTACAGAAGATGATAAGGAAATGATCACTTGTGGTTGAACTCAATTCATTCTTCTACACATTCACCCATCAACAACACACGATGTGTCAGGCCTGTAATTCTTTTTCTATTAATAATTCATTAGTGCCTTCTTCATTGAGGTGTGATCCTAAATGATTGCTATGATTTAGATTTGGATAACAGCCCGTGATAAATTAAGTCATTTCTGCAAGGCACGAGTAGCTGTTACTTTAGGAAGTACTGCAAACAGTTTGAGGGGGTTCAGTTATACTTGTGCGCTACAATACATTGAATATTAGAGTTAATATATGTTTCACAATAGATAGTGGAAGTAGAATGAAGTACAAAATGAAACAGATGCCCATCATAATCATGACACAACAACCACATTGTTGCTTATTGGACGTTTGCGTTTGTCTTGGTAGAAAGTGAACCACTGGAAGATTTGCTGTCAAGGATGTCCGTGGATGCCCTCACCAAGTATTGTGCATGTTAGCACACTCTTGTTTTGACTAATGCTAGTTTTTTAGGTTGAAAGGTACACACATACATACAGTATGTGTATGGACAGAGTTCACACGACTAGTCTCTGACCTCATCTCTTTAGCTCAGTGGGAGAAAAGACAGTGACAATAACAACCTCCTCTTCTGTACACAGTTTTCTTGTAGTGAAAATAGTGATGTCGACATGGGACACACAATTCCCTGAAAAATCTCAAGAATTGTTTTCCCCACATTTCTACAGCTCTAAACTCAGTACAATCATCCAAAAACATAAAACTAGCCACAACTGTATAAATCATCTCCTTTCCAACAAACCATGCAAACGTTGCTGTGGTAGAGCAAAACCATAGCTGTAGGTTTTTAGAATAAATAGTGGTGAAAAGGGGGGAAAAAAATACATGTCCGAGAAAAAAAACAATTCTTTGTGGATAATAAAGTAAAAAACAATTATCTGGGGAAATTCATCCAATTTTGCAAAGGCTTAAACATACGATTGCTTCTTTTCTAGTTTTTTCAGTACAAACATTATTGCTGTATGTAAACAAAACAAGATCCTACTGAATGCAATTTTAATAATCATCTAATCTCGCAAAACCTAGACAACCTGCAAGATCAACACCATATTTTCAATGTTTAGTAATTATGGTAATATATATGTCTTACAAGGATTTCACTTTCATATTCCGAAATATAGACAACTCTCAAACCTTATGACATAGACACACACACAAACACATAAGCTACTGGAGTAATGGGATGTCACAAGTGTTTTCTTTTGTTTTACTTGTATTATGTGTATTGCTCTCCAGTCCTGTGTTTTTATATCTCACCCATTTTAATTGTTGTCTCCGATTGTGTCATGTAATTACAACAGTGTGTCACTAGAGCTGTAGAATATAGTTTAATACTGGTACCAAGTTTTCCAAGAATTCCTTGTGTGTCACTGTTCCTCACTCTCATATACTCAAATTAACACGAACAGTCAAACCTGCTCCATTACTGTATATGATATGCATTAATCTAAAATGAAAAAAGAAAAGAGCAAGGAAGCCTCTACCTTCTTCCTATTTAGTAAAGTGAGCTTCTTTGAACACATCACTTAATTTAGTGTTTTATTTGAAATTTATTCAAAATCAACCATGATAAACAAAGCATACTTTCTCCAGGAAATCCAATAAAACTGAGTGCATGTCACAGAGCTCCTGACAGCCTCGACTTCAAAAGCATATGGTTGGAGATGAATGCAGGAGTAAGGGGGTGGAGGGGATGATTAGCAGCCCATTTGGCTTCTCTCCCGGTCGTATGTGCTGTATATACATAGCATCAGTCACCTTCCCATCACCTAATTAACTCCTTCACCTTTACACAACAAAGCAGCATCTACTTCAAACTGCTCCGTCTGACTGATTTGACACAAATGCTTTATGAGTATTTTGGAATGAAAGGTGATTTTGAGATGCAACACACATTGCTAATAGCCATCAAATGCCTCAACGGCTATTTCTTTTTTTAAGATGATTGAAGCTGTTGGTGGGTTTTGGAGGCTTACCGGACCCGAATGCTAGCAATTTTCTATAAAAATGCCATGTGTAGAGTTGTGAGTTGTGCACACATATGTACACACACACACACACACACACGCACACACACGCTTGCTAAGCTTTGTCTTCACACTTGCGTTCAGTCTCAGCCAGCAGCAGGTAAAACTTCTGCAAATTATAGCCCGAGGGCAGCCTTTGCTGCTCAGTGTTCGGTGCCGTTTGATACTGTCTGCCTGGAGTTTAAGAAATTCCAAGTTTCTCTTATTGAGTTTTTTTTGGCATTATTCCATTTGTACTACCTGCTTTCCACAAGTATTTATATAAGACAATGATTTTTCCTGAAAATTTACAAATCTTTAAAAACACTACCTTGGTACTATAATATACTACATGAATTTAATTTAATACTACAGCTAATATCAAGGTATATTCAGCATACGTTCTGCTAATATAAAACAATACAACAAGGTGTCTTCTGTCCAGCAGGGTCACATAAAAGACAAAAGCCTCCCAGTGGAAGTATCCCAGGCACATCCAACTGGGAGGAGACCACAGGGGAGACCCAGAACACACTGGAGGGATTATATATCCCACCTCGCCTCAGGATCACCCACGAAGAGTTGGAGGGTGTGGCTGGGCATCTGGGCTACCTTGCTTAGCCTGCCACCACCCTGCAAGAGTTTAACCCACAGTATCGTGGGCCCCCGGATGTAAATGCTGGTTTCAGGGCAGTACATCAGAGCAGCGTGCTGACACTGAGCTGACAGAGGGTAGGAAGGTCTGTTTGTCTAGACTGTGCTCAAAATATACTGTCCATTTATCATACATCAAAGTGTTCAGCTAGCCCTGCTTTATGTCAACATGTAAATATCCATCCATGTGCTACTGCTACAGAGTCAAGTCAAGTTCATGTCATGTGTAATGAGCATTGAATTAGGCATGGTCGCACATGTTTATTCATGTAGCCTATATGATTAAGAGAGAGAGAGATAAACTGATCAGTGCTGATAATAACAAGTGACTTTCCTATGAGTTAGGATTTACTAATAACATTACTCAAATTAAATGTCAGCCTAGGGCCCCTAAAAGGTCAGTGGTGGCCCTGAGCTACATACATGATATTGCACTAACTCAGCACTGCAAAGATGCAAAAAAACAAAAAAACAAAACTGTGTACAGCTACAGATCCCAGGGAAAAGACTGCATCCTCGCTAGTTGATGCTTCACACAAAAAGCAAGGAAATTATGGTTAAAAGGAGGTGAATGTAAACAATAGGCTACAGACGGAACAATTTTAATCCAACTAACTACAGTGCGTTTTACATAAAGGTTTATATGTGTGTACATAGTGCATACATTTCTTATGTGAACACGTCTGTGTGTGTTTTGGGCAGAGGATGGGGGGTCTGTGGGTTATGCTGGTGATCTAGTGCTGATTTCTTTCTCTAAGTGTGCAGGATCTGCTTGGCATGCTCTGCGTCTCCTTTCTCCCTGCTATAGGCTCTGCTGGCTATAGCTTGTGGCGCTCCCGGTGGAGTAAGTTCTTTCCACTAACAAAATGCAAAATACAAAATTAATAAAAACACCCTTTGAAACTGACAAATATGCCTCGGGCAAACGATCGGCCCGCCAGCTACTTAAAATTTAATCAGTATTTTTTCTTTATTTATTTATTTTCCACGGCCATGCTCCTCTTTTTAATAACATGTTGCTGAGACTGTCTGTATACAAAGTTTCCCTCTGTCAAAAATTACATAGGGCCTGTCAGTTCATGGTCTCTCAGCCTCAGGGGGTTGCCAGAAAATAAACTAAGCAGATTTATTTTATCTTATAACCTTAGTCCTTGTTGTCTCGCTCCTAAATTGGTTTTCTCCTTGGTCCTTGTGGCTCTCACTGTGACCTCCATCCTGGATGGGGCTATATGAGGACGTAGACGTAGACTCAAATTGGCATTACTCAGACATGCCGGAATTATATTGCATTGTGTTTTAGCAGTGGATGAAGACGAACAGGGTTGACTAAAATGGTAGAATTGTTGATGTTGGAAAGCAACACTGAATTCCCTGATAGCTCTCCCATACCGATATAATATTCATGCACTCATTTATAATTTAATTATATTAACACAGCGTTTCAGTGTGAGTGATGACAGGCCGTCAAACCCTCATCTAAGTGTCAATAACGCTCTCCAGAATCCTAAACTTTGCAGTAAATAGAACAAAGAGATAAAAAAGAAGAAAAATATTAACAAGCTAGATGCTAGCCAGTTGAACTCTATTGTCTCATGCAGCATTTCTAACGTGGCAAGTCCTGAACTTGCTCGTCCTCTTGGGGCCATTTTTGCATCAGAGTGACACACTTCAGACCCATTGACATTTCAGGCCCTCTGTGTAGATTTTATGTGTGATTATATCGTTTTTTGTTTGTAGAAAAATGAGACCCTTTCATCGCATTTATGCTCTCGGTCACCATATCAGATCTGTGGGGGTGGGCGGTTGGGAGAATGCATCTTTTCACACAAAAACAAATGCACACTTGTATTTCCACCAAAAGGGATAAGGGCCTGCTAGATTTCAATTCAACATTTATTTTGCAAATAATATCGCTTTTCAGATCTATCTTGACAAAATATTTTTTCTTTCTTGGACTATACCCTGAAGGAGGCCAGTCTCCTGTTCTTACACATAACTGAATCTGAATGTGAGATAAATTCACCTTGGCAGGTTTTTCTCCTCTGTGCAAAAAGCTTCCAGTTTTGTGCTGCTTCTTCCTTTTCTTACTTTCTTAGTTATTAATTGAGATCATGAGAGTCAACGCTTTCAGCAAAGGACTAGCTCAAGACAAGAAATGCTTGAACTTCTTTGCCATAAATATTAACAAGCAATATATTATGCATATTATTCTTTAAATACCATATAAAATGTGTTTTTGTGACTAAATCTTAATTTTGCATATGCTTTTAAGTAATACACATTAAATAATAATTGCCATTAAATTGATGGCAGAGGCAGCTTTGGTACTGTCAATCAAATTTGTGCAAACCCCCTCTGACACTTTCTGTCTCTCATCACTTCCAGTTGCCAAGGCATTATTGTTCATGCCAGCGTCTCAGAGTGCAACAGAATCAGCACATACTGTACTCGCCAGCACTTTTCCGTTTGTACACTTACTACAGGTCACAAAGGTCACTAAATGTACTGTAGATATTTTTTTCAACCAAGAGAGAGGAATTAATCTGAAGGCACTGCAATATTCACAGTGTTGTCACTGTGTTGAAAGGGAAAGGGGTAGAAGGAGACAGGAGAAATGTGCCTTCCTGTCGTGATCTGCGGTGAGTTGCCTACTTTAGACGGGGTTGAAAGCAGTGATTTTGAAACACTTCAACATTCCCAGTATAATGAGCCTATGAAGTGATCATTTGTACGCAATATAGTTACTAAAATGTTCAGGTTAAAAGGCGTCATTATGCTCCAACCGAAGGTGCTTATCGGGTCGTCGAACATTGTCTGAAACCCCGTCTCCCCACACCTTTCCGACGTCGGAAGATAGGAGGCTGCATCCGACATCTTTTGTACCTTTCAGAAAACCAAACAGTCCATCAATCACACCCACTTCACGCAGTGATTGGCCGGCTGTGCAAAGGTGAGAGACTACAGGATGCAGGATTTTAACATATCTCTCAATCTTCTCTTCTTCACACAGCTACTTCCGTGACTTTTTATGTCAACAATCAAGCGCAAATACCACTGTTGTCCCAAATTGTCAACAATCGTTCCCCTCCCCACTCCGTTCTCCTTTACTTGAACAGAGGCAGAAGTATTTCAAGGGACAGCGCCTTTGATGTGAGTGATTTATAAGGCTAATTATACAAACAGGATAATAACAATGGAGACTACAAGTTGCCTGTGTTTTTACCCTCCCTGTGTTTATCACAGTCATGTCCTTGAGCCTACGAGAACACACATGCGTGCGTGCACACACCCACCCACACACACACACACACACACACACGCACACCCAAACACACGCTCAGACATTTGTAAAAACAGCTGGGGTAATTCTCAGTTGTTCATAGTGCTGATCATAATAACAACAAACAATGAAAAATGCCTGACATCAAAGAAGGTATTTAAAAATTCTTCTAAGAAAGAGGCAAAAGATTGTTGATGCACTGACTTCCTCCTAGAGTTAATTGATAGCACTGCTGGTTGAGTGTGCTACATAGCTGCAGGACAATACTTGTATTATCATGTGAGCCCCTAGCCCTTGGGTAACAGATCTTGTTGTTTGCATATTTATTGTATATTTGTGTATTCATGCCCTGCCTGTATCTCATCACCTAAACTTGGTGCATATGTCATTATTTCCTGTGTGGGTTGATTGTGCTGTGGCAGTGCTCCTGAGAAGTCACTTGCTTTCAGAGAGTATTCAATTAAAAAAGGTCTGAGATAACAAGCTTCTTTTCTCTGACATTTGTTCAAAATCGTGTACAGTCATAAAATGCAAAACCTTAGATGTTCTTCAAAAAAAAAAGCCTGGACAACGGTTGTTAATTTTTCATTTGAAACATGGATTCTTTTTACCTGTTCAACTGACAAAGAATGGGTATGACTGTACGCATCTACCTTTCATCATGCAGTCTAGTTATTAGGCGTGCCTTATCGCCCCATGCATTAGAAGCACATTAAATTTGGAATCACAGCACTCTTCAGGTTCAAATAATGAGCATTTAATTATTGACAGGGGATGCATATTTAATAAAGACACTGGTGGCTCACTTGGTTGGCCTCATGTGGAGTAGTATAAAGGAAGACATGAGGTCCCCATGACCCAGAAACCCACCCTCATCCTCAATGAATTTCCGCCATTGCTATTAAGAGTCCCTAGCATTTTAGCATACAAGTGCAGGTCCATCCCAGCTGAAGTACTGCTTTAAGAATGCTCTTGGTGCGCAATGGAATCTGAAAAGGCATTCTTTGAAATGTAATGATAAAAAAAGGACTTTCACTGAAACTGAACATCAGCAAAGAATACCTCTTGATTAACTTTCATATATTTATTATTACATGCACCCTTACACCAATAGAGGAAAATCGAGGCAGCATCAGTTGATATAAGACATTAAACTTGTACAATGTGTATTAGGACATTTAGGTGTGTATTTTCCATCTTTCTGAATATTCACACTGTTGATGCCGCTGGTTAGGCTTGCACTTGCTCCTTGCTATCAGTGCAGTCTCCACTCGCACCAGTTTAAAGAAGTCACTTTTTCCAAACGCAAATCAGTTCAACTAAAACAAATCAGTCATCCTCACGTTTAGTCATTCTGGAGAACTTCCTTCCTCATACTCAAAAAGCAACCCAGTGTGTGATAACAGATGCAAACATATACAGATAAACTAGAAAACTGAGCACTTTACTACATGGATATGTGGAAGAATATAGGAACTATGCTGCTTCCTTTTAAAACTGAGGCAAGGAATGTCCCTTACCACCAGCACAATTTCCATCCAAATCAATGTGGTTTGAAGTTTGATGTTAGCTCGTCTTTTTTCCTTGGCTACCACAAGATCTAATGGATGGGTCTTGTGAACTCTGCCTTTTAACTGAATTCTGTCTGTCAGAGAGAACTGTGGCAGACCACATTTTACTGGACATTGTGGGATCAGGTCCTCTGTACAATCAAAAAGAAGACAGACCAACAGACAGACAGATAGATAGAGAGGAGTGGCGGGAAACAGAAATAACAAGATCTGCATCCACCCTCCAGGGAATGAACCATTTAACTGTGTCAGTCACCTTTCCTTTTCTCAGCCCACATTCCATCGACTTATTCTCCACTTGCTCTGTAGATGAGTGGCCCTTCAGATCTCATCTGTTGTGAAATACACAAAGTCCCTCCAAAAACTGGATGATGACAAGAGAAAGGCCCATTTGTATTTTCTATTCTTATTTTACAGTTGTATTTTATTTTGTCTTCCCTTATGATTGGCTCATTTAATTTAAGTAGACATTGTGGACTTAGGTCATGTTACAATGATTTTTTGCATTTCATTTTGTGTCACGTAGTTTGATGCACATATCTTTTTATTTGCTTATTTATTCCGTTGTTTAGAGCAGTCTTTTCCAAATGTAGGGTCACGACCCAATATAGGTCACAGACCTGTTTTTATTGAGTAAAATGCAAAACAATGCTATGATATGTGAATTCATGAGCTGCTCAAACGCTGTGCACTAAGCACATACTCACAGAACTTGAGTTATGTCTAGTAACTACTATTTTTATAATAATTAATCATAAATTAATCAAATATTGACTTATACTGTATTTAAACAAATCTATTACACTATTGATTGAAAACAAACTGCAAACAATAACATTATATTGTACTGTATCTCATCCTATTTCACCAGACATCCTTTTGTATGTCTGGTGATGCAAATGAACCGGTATTTAAAATGTCATTGCTTTTACAACAAGGCTATGTGTGTAACTCAGAGGCAGGGACATCCCTCTTACCTGTGCATGTCCTCCCAGATCCAGCTGGGCTCTCTGTAGTGTTACTGTATATCTTCCTATTCTCCAGATTCTGCACCGCAGCTGACCTACACATACTGACATCTTAATTAAATCTTTAGGATACTGTTAAAGTCTTTTATTGGGGCAGAGACATATGGTTTGCTCTGCCGTGAGTACGATCATATACGTCCTGTTGTTATACAGTAAGTAGCTGAATGGCAGAAGACATACTGTACCCACTTTTAGCAGACTTTGCTAAATGTGATTTTGCAGTAAACATTCAGTTTCAGACTCTAAGCTTTTCTTCCCCCCTCCATGGTTATGCTGTCTCTGTGATGGTATAATGGTTAATTCATCCCAAACCTCACAAGCGAGCCCCCTGCAATGCTTCTGACAGCTGAGAAATGTCATTACAGGCCATAATGAAGAATGAAATCAGTTATACCATCGCCACACGCCCAAAATTTAATTAGCACCTCTGAAGGTCAGCTCAAATGGTTTCCTCGTGATGTTTTCATGTGAGCACAATGTTTAGTTGTACATTTATTTCCATTTTGATTTAGCATGGGGAATATAGAAAAACAAAAGAAAAGTTGCCTGTGTAAAAAAAACATATGGAAAAGGAATGTAATTCATAATAAAGTGTCAACTGTATAACTTGTGAAGGCCCATCAACAAGCAGTGACTTAACAAAAGCGACTGATAAGACATTGAGATTGAAATGAGGTGTGGAGAAAAGCCAATAAATGCCATACCTTCACACAATGTACAATTAGAGCTCATACTCTGGAGTGAGACACAGCCTAAGTGTTGCATCAATTTGCAGATCATTTAGTCTTTTCACATTCATTCGGCCTCTGATATAACAGCAGGAATCAAAGCTGGATAAAGATGAAAATAGAGCATGACAAGAAAAAAAAAAAAGTCATGCAAATGACTTTTGTTATTGCACTGTGATTTTTATTTGAATTGTAAGTGATCATTCTGCCTTTTAGTTACAGCTGTCAGCCCTCATTAATGTGCATTATAAATTGCATCAAAGTGCATAAGGCTGTGTGTGATTAATTTATACAGCTCTTTACGTAGAAGGAAACTGTGCAGGTGCTGAGGAGCCTAATGACTTGGTTTGGGTGGCACAAGCTACTCTGACTCCTCACTCTCAATACAGTAGTGGCGTTGCGTGTCAGCTCTGGCATGTGTCTGTCACACCGCCATCGTTTCATAGGACCTGAGGATGAAGATTACATGCTCATACCCATCAACTAAAACAGTCTCCAAAACAACTCACGAAATCCCCTCTTTTCCATAATGACCATCAGTTATGCTCTGATTAGATTCAATAAGTGACTTTAACCTCATGTCATTTCCAATCAACACATGTAACCACAATATGGGTGATGTACTAAGCTGGGAAATGGTCTTTTATCATGTCATTAGTACATATTAACATTGGTACTTTTTCACCGCTTTCCAATCATCACAAAGGTGAAAAAGAAACCCAATAAATGCTATTCACTCTACCACTAGGGCTTTATTATGGTTATAGATGTGCATTTCAGTTTATCTAACAGTGTAAGAGTGTCAGGATGTAGGGTTGAGCGATGTCTACATTTTAAATAGCATTTAACTTCACACAGAAATTGTGGCGTATTATATGATTTTCCACAACTGGCAAAAAGAAAATTACTTAATAAACAGGCCAAGTTACAAAAACCTTGACAGTTTTTAGAATTGCTCAACATAAAATTTTACTATTAGATACATGATAAAGATACTGTTGTTTTTACATTATTTAATTTTGAACATTTTACATTTGAGGGTAGAAATTCTCAGAATATGTATCAGAGCTTCCTTGGAGTGGATGCTGATATAATTCAGTCGCTCTCCTCTTAAATTCCACCAGGGGGCAGGTCACTTGTTGATAAAAGTGCAATAAGATTTATGGTTGTTTACATTCAGTGCTTCTCAGCAACAGAAACGGTATATCATGAGCCCTGATTTTTTTCCTTAATATTTAAATTTCTGCATTGTTTATTAAAGCCCAGTTTACTGGCTTGCTGTTTTCTCCTTTACTGCCTTTATTGGATCGTTGCTGCGTTGCTTTGGACGTTACTGCCACGAACTGTCGATCAGCGGAATAGTATGAAACTTGACAGCAGGACTGTGTATTGCATCGCCCATGCGAAGAGTCCTGAAGAGCCTAGAATGTGTACAATATCCAACGGTTTGCTACAATGGCTGCAGCACACAAAACCGGAAAGTCTTCTGTGACAGTGGGTCTAGACAGGATTACATTACAGGAGTCATTAAAAAATATATATATAACCTATATCACAATGTGGCACACATCAACGATGTCTGTTGAGTCAAAACAACTCTCAGCCCTATCAAGACATTGGCTTATGCAGAGGTCTTTCAGTAAGGATACGCCCCAGGAATATGTACTCACAACTCAGCCCTTTTCTTCCTACTGAGACTTCACATAAGAACACATGCTAAAATTTCAGCACCGATTACCACATTGTTTAACAAAATCCTCTGTTAAAATTTAAATTAAAAAAATACCTCTCTTGCTTTACTTTTATTTAATTCTCTCTCTCACACACACACACACACACACACACATACACCCCACCCCCAAGGCCATTATTCTAACATTAAGCCAGTGAATGTGCTCTCAGGAGTTTAAAAAGTGTTAATTGTTTTTTTGGAGAACATCAAGATGCTAAAATGACTCATACAGTACATCCGACATAAAACAAAATCAATGTGGTAGATTAATTAAAGGGCTTTTTAACACCTTCTGCCATACTCTTGTCCCCTCTCATTCTCTCCTGCCAGCCTCGCCATTTAATCCAGAATGTTTGACATTTAGATGTAAAAAGGAGAAAAGCAGGTCCAAACAAAAGGGACAAGTTTAAACAGGTCTTTGTCTTTTTCAGAGGAGAAGAAGCGGATTAGCTCTGAGATGCTCCTTTGAAGCCCTGGAAATTTGTAATGAAAAATTTAAGCTACAAGCGAGCAGGATGGAAAGGATCTGAGGGGGGTTAAGCACAACTATTCATTTGACTCTGCATATATTAGGGTCTGTAAATCAAAAGGTTGTGCTGTGTGTTTTTGAAATTTTGGCTTTATTAAATATTTTTTCTTTGATATACTGATTGTCCTGTGGCAGGGTGCATGACACTAGAAGGGAGGGCTGAAGAGAACAAGCTGCCTCCTGCCTCTAATGAGAAGGTCATGGCTCTCTAATTATCATAGGCAGCTCGGTGGCATCCTTCAAAAGACCCCAGGAAAGCACCAGTTTCAGACAATACTCTGAAACAACTGTCTTCTTTCACATATGTGAGCAAACATGGACGTCAACAAACAAAAACGAAAAGCCCATTAACTATATATATGCACCTTTACTGTACACAGCTCAGTTCTCACACAGATATACATAAATCTCCACACACACAACCCTTCACCCCAACTGTGAAAGGGTCACATCACAAAAATTCAAATCAACTACTTACAACAACCAGTGTTTCCCCATTCATTAACTAATGCATGGAGGACCACCAATAGATATCTTTCTTTCGCCATAGTTTCATAATTAACCAAAAAATGTTTTTCATAATCTCACACACTGCCTTAAACCTCTGAGACCCATGACCCTTGTTGGTGAAATATTAAAGTGTAAAGGTCACATTCCTATATCGGACACAGCTATTGGCTCTAGTGGATGCAGTTACAGCCAATCGGAGTGTCACGATTCATTTATAGGTTCCTTGCTAGTAGTCGGCGCCCCCCCCTGTTGTATGGGCATATTTTACACACAAACACACGTGCTGGAACCGACGGTCTGGAGCAACATTTCTGCCGGCATTTTGAGGACACGACATCGTTTGAGGTAACTGGTTAACTAGCTAGCCTAGACAAGAAAATAGGAAAAGTTTCCTAGTGAGACTCAGTTGTCAAGTCTATCCCAGTTTTATTTCTCACTCAGAGCTGCCAGCTTGAATTTGTGAACAATGACGTATATCTTGCAAGTGGAAGATATTTGATAAAAGTGTAATTAGTATTACTGGCAGCTTTCATTCACACTTATCCACGATGAACAGGGTAAGGACAAAGGGCAAGTTGCAGAGATGCAGTCAGGTCCATAAGTATTTGGACAGTAACACCATTTTTGTAATCAAGCAATCAAGATGTGATTGAAGTGTAGAGCTTCAGCTTTAATTCAAGCGCACTGGATCTCTCTTTCTCAAAGTCTAGGAAAATTAAATGTCCAAAAACAAGGTGTAATGTTTGTTTGTGAAAATGTTTAGGTTTCATTTTTTTTCTGTTTTGATTTCAGTAAAAATATGGATTGTATTCAGTGGGTTAATATCTGTCCAAACAACTGGAAGAAACACAATTGTCTCACTCGCCAAAAGAACTTTTGAAGGCAAGCCATAACTTCCACAATTAACACCTTTAGAGGGAACAGGACAACGGCATTCTTAACCATCACCTAATAAGATCAACCATTATATTTGAGCTGAGACCGATAATAAGAAACATGCTGCTGATGAAAACTATGACAGAGAACTATGCAGTAAAGATGTTTACATAAATATTTATTTATATATTTATTTAATTTTACATAATTTGTATGTAAAATTAAATATGAAACTTAAATGAAGGTATTATGTTACATTATGTACAGTATGTCTTCCATCTTATTATGTAATAAGTAAAGACAAAAGATAAACTATCAATAAATGTAATGGGGGTTTTTTAAATATGAGGCTGTGTACCGCCTTGAGCATTTGTGTGACAGTTGAAAGATACTAATTATCATTCATGTATGAAACAGGCATGAAAAATAGAATGCAAGATTGATTATTAATGACATGTTTGACACGTTAAACTAAAAACCTACTTAAAGTGCTCGGAGCTGAAAAGAAAAGGGAAAATAAAAAATAATGCTGCTGCTTTGACTGATTTGTCAGAAAGATGGGTGTTCACAGCGTCCCTCATGCAGAAGTATAATAACCGAAAAAAGAAGCAGAAAATGAATAGCACATGGGTTGGTTCTCTTCACTATCCATTGGCTCCTCAGTAAATTGCCTGTGAATTAATCTAATTAAGAAACCCACAGTGGGCTGTCACTGAAGCTCACCCATCTTCCATAGTTTGTAGCACTGTCAAGTCTTGAGAACTAAGATTTTTAAGACATTTATATATTTTTGAAGAAATAGGCAATGAGAGAAAAAGAGAGTAAACAAGTTCAAATGATGAACAGATTATCAGTAAATTAAGGGAAAACTGTATTTGAGAATATAGTTCTAGTGTAAGATGAAATTTTTTCATTGCTTGTTTGGGAAGTAACATCAATATATGACCATTTTTTAGGACATTTTACAAAACTCAAACACAAACTTATACCGTGTATCTTTACGGACAGCTAGAGAGAATCAATTTGACATGTTTTGGATTACACAAGAGACACTTTTCAATTTTTTTGCCATTTCAGAATACAAACTTACAACCCATGGCTCAGGAGTACAATAATAATGTAAGACATCTCCATCAATTTTCCACTCTACTTCAGTTTGCTTTAACAAGTCCTTATGGAGAGCACAGTACAGTTGGGAGATAAAAAAAGCTTCTTTTCTTCCCTTGCTTCTGCCTCACTTCTCCTCCTGCGTTATCAATCGACCGCCCATCCTGTGTGCTTGCGACCTCTAATGGATTTCACATGACAACAGGCCTGATGCAGACAAGAGCCCAGGTCCTCTCTAACTTGACAACCATTAGCCTGCGAGAAGGGGGGAGGGGGGAGGGGGATCTCTCAGTGTCCTGTAACTGATGTGTCATGCACTGAAACAGTTCCCTCGGGTAAGGCACGGATGTATCCACTCTGACAAGCGTCTCGCTCCTTTCTCTGTGTCCCGACGAGCCTATTATCATGAGGTCCTGTGAATGTTGTGCATTCTGGGAAGTGGCACATAAAAGAATGATCAGGCAAAGCTTTCAGACAGAAGTCATTCGCACAGGCAGGCTCTTTGTTGAACAAAATGGAAATGCAGCAACGAGAGGTGCACCTGTTGAGCGTCCTTGCGGAGACACAAGCACTCACACTTGGCATTATGTGCCTTATTATTTATATGGGGCTGTCAGCTAATAATGCATGGGTCTCTCACTGGAGCACTTTCTGCCATCTTTGAAAGTCATGGCAAGAGGCACCCATGGCTTCTGAGACATCAGGGGTCTCACCAGGGTGTTGTCTGAAGAAGTCATTCCCACTTATACTGATATAATGCATCCGTGCTGCCGTGAGGGGCGAGCAGTCTTCTTTATCTCCGTTCAGTGATTTACTTCCTCTCCTCTATTCTGCTTACTGCATCAGCCCACATGTTACTGTTGAGCTGATGATTTTAGGATCTGGGGAATGATACAAGTAACTGTATGAGTAAAACCATTTCTCCCACAGCTCACTTAGCTCAAAAGAAATTTGAATATAAGCGTCAAGATTTTAGATCAGGCATTCTCTTTATAAGCACTGGTAAGCAACCACAATCACGTACGACAACACCACTAGCTCTGCTTATCCTAACTTTGCAAAAATACAGGAGGAAAAAGCTGTATATATATATATATATACACACATGTATATATATGTATGTATATACATACATATACATATATATATATACATATATATACATACATA
>JAVQJF010048710.1:0-35914 GCA_036023855.1 Gadopsis marmoratus
AGGCTCCATCACTTCATGCCTGGCAGTTATCCCAAAATCTGCTCACTATGAAAGTAGGGGTAGTGTATTTCTACAATTACTGACATTCTCTATAACAAGTTGGACTTGCTGTTCTAGTAAGTATTAAAATGCGTATTAAAATACGCCCTGCTCCTTTAGTTACTGTTATGCCTGTCCAGCTTTCCAATCCTAGCACGACACGCATGCAGTTAAAATGATAACGGGGGCAGAGCTACCACTCTTAATAATGATTTCAGAGTTAGTCAGACTTCTTGGATTTAGTCGGTGACGTCAGTTTGCTGGCTTAAATGACAGCTGTTGCTGGCAGAGTTAATCAGCTGAGGCTACCTAGCTATTCAAGCTAACGTTAGCTCCATGAGTTGGATGAAAGCGTGCCTTCCCTGCCTGACTTTTTAATGTTTCCAGCTGACTTATTTTATGATGAGAACCCTGTAGAAGTGGTCATTAATATGTACATGTGCTAAAAGACTGAGGCTAAAGCTGTGTGTCCCAGGCTAACAGTCAGATCCTCAGCTGATGATGATCCATGTAGAAGACGTGGAAATACAGAAACCACATTGCTCTTGTATTGCAGTGTAGACCTGGTTTTATAAATACCACAAGGAAAAATGTGGAGCATCTTGGTAGCCGAATGGTTTTAGTGGATGCCACTTGGTCGCAACATTCGCCATTTTAATTCCGACCAGTGACCTTTGTTGCATGTCATACCCCTCTCTCCCCCGTTTCCTGTCTACCTCTTCACCTGTCACTCAAATAAAGGCAAAAATAAGTGTAAAAATGTAAGACCAGACTCATTTTATTCTAACAAACCCACGTTTGACTGCTTAGCTCACATATTATTACATATTTTTCAAACCGTATGTTTTTACAAAAGAAAGGCTGTGAGGACTCAGGGGTTGCAGGACAATTTGCACGAATCCAATAAAGAGCAGGACAGAGCTGTTAGCTTAACGTTAGCTTAAATTGTTACCATCCAGGATCGGCTTCCATAAAGTGGGGGAATACTACACAGTGGATGTGGAGGTCATGAACGGAGCTTTAACGTAAGTCTAACCCCACAAAGTGATGTAGTTTGTTAATGATGTAACATTTTGATACTACTATAAGCTAGGTAGCTGGACATTCCGACGTTTACAGCTTACAGTAGAGCACATAAAGTCACTGTTTAATCCATTCCTTACACTTTTAATGTTGTGTTTTTGGTTTTGGAAAGGCAAAGAAAAGACACCCTCAAAACTCTGTAAATGCCTCTTACTGCAGCCTCAAGGACACCACTTCAACATATGGAGATCTCCAAAGCTTTAGAGACCTGCCGTGCCTAGTTACGGTTGCTAAGCTATTATTGGAGAATCGCTGCTTGGGGAGGGGTTTAAGTAAGAACTGTCACCTGCAGAGTAGGTTTGCACATTTGGGTATTTGGAGAAATCCACATCCAAAACTCCATTCAAAATAGACCCCCGAGCCAAAATCTCTCTTAACCCTTTTTGTCCCCATTCTCTCTTCATCTTCACCTCAAAATGGCTTCTCTCATGTATAAAAAAAAAATACACTTGTCCCAAAGGTGTTAGTGTTTAATTGGGAGTGTGTCAGTGCTGTGTGATTTTAATAGCATAGAGCCACCCAGTCTGTCTCGCCGGAGGGATTAGCTTGTGAAACTCTAGAGGAACCAGTGAAATTATGGTGACCGTGGCTGGCACAAACTGGAGAAACTATTCCTGCAGCTACTGCACAGCACACAGACTTCACATCTCTGCAGATTAGATTGAGAGCCGATCTAATTAAATTTGGATCCACATACTGTTAATAATAACTTGGTTTTTCCCTTCTTAATTTACCTCCATCCCCTCCCTCTACTCATTCCTACCACTGCAGTTGTACAAGATTGTGGATGTTTGTTTTTTTTCCTGTTATCTTTTTTCTCTTCGTCCCTTTTCTTTTGCCTGCATAAGTGAAAATAGGGCAGCCCTCTCCTCTTTGGCTTTTGGGAGGCAGACGCTGTGTCCTGCTCTACATTTGGCTGCACTGCCTGATGCCTTGTTAACAACGGGGCTCTGGGAACTTGCTAAATCCAGAACCAGGGTCTCAGTCTGGAGTTGGAGAGAGGCACATGACATGGAAGTTTCAGGAAGGTTCAACAAGAGCCCCTCCGGGTAAACTCACATCTCTCCGAAATGACCAGCTCAGAGTTCAGCAACCCAACCCAAACCTGAAAGGGGGTCATTTTTCTGTGTAAAGGGCTCGGGTTGGATTCTTTCTAAATGTAACTGGAACGAAGAAAGGAAATAACAAAAATATGGTCTCTGGTCAGGTTCAGGTCTTAAATTCAACAGTACCAGGCAGATACAGGCCAGGTAGGCCCCGTGCAGAACTCTACATCTTATCCTTTGTATAGTGAAACTGAAGCTTAGATCAAAGACAGCCTTTGCATAGGGCATTTATTGAATGCAGATGTATACACTGCTTTTTAATGTTAAGTAGTGGAGTGAGATTAAACCCTCAGCAGTTGAGCTTCTCCACCACATTTGACTTCTCCATCACAAAGTTGCAATGGGATTTGATGGGTTTTTTTAAGGTTACCTGAAATCACGTGTTAAGTTCCAGCTGTTGGGGATCTCCCTTGTTGTGAGTTATGTATATTTAAGAAATTAGTGTTAGTCTCCTGTCCACAGTAATCAAGTCAGCAAGTGCTAATGTCATGTAGGTTATGCCTCATCTCACAAGGTTGTTCTCAACCAGCCAGTTCCCACTTTTTGCCTCCAAATGCCAGGTCTCGGCCTCCAAAGTTTAGATACATGCCATAGCAAGGGAAGTCTCCCTGCCAGCCAGAGTGCTCTCATTGATAACATAATTTTCTACTAGAGGCCCATGCATGCTGGGTAAGTCCCCTGTAACCCTGGAGAAAGTTTGTTACCGGAGTCCTGGAGGACCTTTTCAAAGCAAACACGATGAAGGGAAGAGAGGGGGAAAACGCTGAGGGAGAGAAGAACCAGGAAGGCCAAGGCACTGGTGTAATGAGCTGCAGTGTGTGGGAGAGCTAGTCCATCACTGGAGATAATGCTGCAGAATAAGAATGCAGAGGAAGGCACCTTCTCCAGAGAGAAAAGAGAGGAGTGAAACAAAGGTATTTATGCAAAGAAAGAAATATATCACAAATTAGGGATTGTCTCGGCACACTGGCACTGCTGGCAAACCGGCTGTTAGTGGTGTGAAAAGTAGCTTTTATTTCCCTCGTCGAGGATTCAACAAGGGAAAAGCCATTCTGCTAACAATATCATTATTGTTTTTGATATTGTTATTGGGTAAGAACATTTGATCTCAAGTAGTAAAGGAAACAGACGAGGCTTAAAGGAAGAATGTACATCGAAGCTATCTATACCTCCACCTCTGTAAGGTGGTAAGATTTACAGCTGAGGAAACAATGCCCACACTTTTTTGCTTCTTCTCTTCCTTCTCACATCGCTATTCTCCGTGTCCATATTGATTTCTGTGTGGGTAACTAAGACCCGCTCAATGTTCCCTCTAATGTAAAATTTTGAGCAGCTGAGGGTTGACCGGGAGAGGCAAAACTGGAGGGTCGGGTTTAAGGTTGCAGATCTGTGCGCTCTGACTCCCAGAAGTCCTGGTAAACATCTTGGATTGGAGTAAGGGAGGAATTAGTCACCTGAAAAGGGGAAGATAACGAGGGGAGCATTTGGGATGAGGTGGCTAGCTGGATCGAGAGCTTAATGGAAGGGATGGCAACACAAAAGGTAAGTCTGAACTGGGCTAAAGGGGCAACTATTCTGGCACCCAGAAATCCAGGGGCCCAAAAGGCCATGGTTAACTGCGTGTCAACTGTTTTGTGCAATATCAACTGACCCTAGCCTTAAGATCAGTCCTGACTTATCCTTCAAAGGATCTTTTCTACTGGTTATGAAAGCATTGTACTCCCTCAAGTGACTGCTGATATCTGGGAACATGGCGCCATCACTACAAGGAAGCAAGACACATCAGACAGACGAGCAAACTGTTCAGCCATATTATCTAAACCACAGTAGTTTGGAGGTAAAACCATAAGTGAATGCGCCAAACATGTTGTTAATAATCCCTAATTGCACAGGAACCACGGTACGCAAAGTAGGTCAAAGTTGTAGGTGGAAGTCTTCTGCTGAGCGACACACATGAATTGGAGTGAAAACTCTGATTTACTAGAGGAACTTTATGTTTGCATGAATTGCATTGATGAAGGGTATGATGTCACTTTTTGAAAGGGAGGTTGGATGTTAACACGGGCCTGTTTGTGAAGAAAAAGTACCTTTCGCCTTTGTTTTCTCTCCCAAATAAATGTAGCTGACCTGGGCTTTGTTGCTGACTGCACATGCCTTCTTTTTAACAAAGTTGTGGAGTTTATTTACAATTGCATGAGTATATTGTTATCAGTAATAGAAACAATCGCCAGGCACAAAAGTAAGAGTTGTAATATTCCAGCATTTTTCTTCAATTTGACAGTGTCTTGATAGTCTAGTTTTAAGATCTTCATTATTTCAGTTTTGTGTTTACACGAGACACATTGCGTTGAGTGACAGGATTCCGGCAATGCTTAAATGGAAAGCAAAATGCAGTGACAGTTGGACCATAGCAGTGCTTAGTCTGGTGGGGGTCTTCTCTCATGCACATTATATTTTGTCCACAATGGATGTCTCATCATGGGAGGACACAGGGGAAGGTGTTGATGCATAAAGAGGAATCAAACTGAATCTAAATCTTGGGACGGTTTGGTGGCATTTGTGCTCCTTATTTTAGAGGAAATACACGCCCACGCTTTTGTGTGTGGGGGGAATCTTCTGGTTTCCACCCCTCTCATTGTAACCCAGATTTCCACATCGCAGAGCTGCCAGATCAAAGGGAATGCCTCCTCTCTTCTCACAGCCTCTGCAATGAGCCAGCATCATGTGGTCCTACATGCGACTGTGAACGTGTCGCTGACTGAGTGGTTTTCCCTGCGTGCTCCCCCCCCCCCCTCATGTGCCCACGCTACCGCCAGTGTGACGTTGTGACACCTGAGTGGGCCGAATGACGACGCAGCGGAGGATTTGAATACCCACATGGGGCTCGGGCTTTCCTGACAGCTCGAGCCAAGTAGAACAGCAGAAAGCCCCGTCACAGATGGTTCAGTAGCAGAAAGATAATCAAAGTCACGACTCATAAAGGAGTCACATGAAGATGAACAGAGGGAAAGGATCAAAAATGATGCCAGTGTTCATTATTGTTCTGCAAGCCTAAAGAGCAAAGTAGTTGAATCCTTATCCTTCTCTCTCCTCTTCAAAATTGTGTGAAAGGAGCCAATTTGGATAAAAGCTGCATTAAAGAATGAAGTGAATGTGTAATGCAAGGTGGTGACATAGGTGGGTGAGCTGGAGATGGTTATTGGTTGTGAGGAAAAAAACAGGAGGAGGGAGTAAAGAACAGAGGAACATGAGGAGGAAACGGAGCAGGGTGTTGTGGGATCAAGAGGAGAGAAAAGGATGCTGTTTCTATAGCATCTGTGATAAAGGCATCCTTGTGAGAGAAAGCCAGAGAGTGTTTTCATGAGCATTTTGTTTTCTTGATCCCCTCCCCTTCATCATATAAACCTCCATTATCAAAGCAGCTCTGTGGCTTGTGGGAAATGTAGTTCTTCAACTGCTGCAAATGGTCCAGTTAAGCCGAAATGATTCTTTCCACATCGGTGTTGCCACTAGGATCTGAATGATGTTAACTTTATTTTGACAAAATAATTTTAACTCAAGCTCCACTTAGTAACTTTTCCCGAAGCTTTAAACCGTTTTCGGAGGGTTCCGACCATAAACCTGCAACATCCCCGGCCGTGTCCATGCAGGGACCTTTGTAGCGTGTCATTCCCCATCTCTCTTGCCTCTCACTTCCTGTCACCTGAAGGCATAAAATGCCCCCCCAAAAAAACTATGTGAATGTTAACAGGACCACATTGCCTGCAGTTGCAGATGGGGGCAAGATGAATCACACTTTCAGACAATCATTCCTCTGAGGCATTCATAGTTGCACTCTGTTGTACCATACAGACGAAACGGATGTTGTGAAGAATGAAGTAAAGAGTTCAAACCCCACTTACATTCTCACCTCTACACACCTGGCCAACTGCTGCATGAAGTGGCCGTGATTATCGGTTTCAGAGAGAAGTCGTCGGGCATCGGAAAGGTGCAGCAGGAGCGGTTTTCCGACACTGTTGCAGGATCCGAAAAGCACATGGTTTGAAGAGCCTTTAGGCTGCAGCCAGAGGCCTCTGCCAGGCATCACTGAGCCAGCAGGGCAAGTGTGGCTGACATGGCGCTGCTCACTTGACTCCTGCTGTGACTGCCAACATATGAAGAGTCTTGCTGTCATCTTCACTCCACAGTGGAGCGCCATTTGACTCATGTACAGTAAGCCAGAATCCGCTGACAGGCTCAGTTCCAGGGTCAGTGTTTGCATCTCCCAGTGGTCGCCTTGACAGGAAGGATGCAAAATGCTAAACCATGCTTCCATCTGCTTGAGTGCTCGTTTATGCACTCAAGAATGTGGAACTTTTATCCAAACACAGACTTGGTGACAACGTGTGATGTAACTTTATAAACTGACAGTAAAAAGTTTATTCACCTGTAGGCTCTGCAGAAAGCAAGCGTGCTTCTGGTTCAGCTGGATGCTTTGTGGTGGAGTTGCACTAATCTGTCACTCGACTTGCTACATGTGGCAGCAAGAGACTTCTGAATCCTCCAGCAGATTGCGTGTGTTGTGTGTTAGGGTGGTCAACACATGCTCGGCGTGTTTAACAGCTGTGCTTGTGTGAGGGTTCACTTATAAATAAGATTAACTCTGTTTAAAAGCCCTAATTTAGAACAGCAGTTCACATATTGTGTACAAATTATTCCCAGTAATTTAATTCTATACTCATATATCAGATATTTGGCTATTTTCTTTTTCTTTTCAGTATTAACTGTGATTAAAAGCCACCTTCTGTTTAGCTTTAGGCTGGTCGAATGACGTGACGCCACTCCAGATGTATAATCGCAACACACACTACTGGTGTATGTTTTATGGTGTATGTATGTGTTGTAACTGCTGCGTCGTCCTGTGTTGTAGGTGCAGGCATGGTCGTTGACTGGGAGCAGGAGACGGGTCTCCTTATGACGTCTGGAGATGTCCGAGTCATCAGGATCTGGGACACTGACAGGGAGATGAAGGTCCAGGTATTGTAGTTCACTTATAAATAAGATTAACTCTGTTTAAAAACCCTTATTTAAAACAGCAGCTCACATATTGTGTACATATTATTCCCAGTAATTTAATATTCTATACTCATATATCAGATATTGGGCTTTTTTTTGTATGTCTGATTTAATCAAAATGGTCACAGTGTATACAGCTGGAACCTGGCGCACAGGTCGCCCTTGGCTCCAGCATTGCATTTTGTAAACTATGTATTAGCTGCTGAGAGACTTTGCATTCAGGCCTTGCAGCTGTTACTACAGCTTGTTGTGTGATGATAAATCAATGTTATAAAATGAATGGATTAGCAAATTGTCAAGAGGCTGCAGTGTGGGAAGTTGGAGAATTAGTTGAATCGTGTTAACAAATGGTTGCTGTCTGTCGAACCTCTAGATCCATCTGGTTTCCTTTCCTTCCTTCAGTTTGATGCCTTTTGTTTTCTGTAAAGAACGTTGTCTCTGAACGAGGCGTCCACATGCAGGCACCTACACTACTCCTAAAAGTGTCGTCGTCATTTCTGCAGTTCAGAAATCATCCAGGTTGAGTGAGATGTTGCCAATAATACTTTATTTAAAGCGGGTGAAGTAGAGTATGTATATAGTGAAGTTATGGCATGTGACTGAATTTGCCTGTTGCGTTTGTCTGTCAGTCTGTCCGTAGAAGATGACTTTGGATATCAATTGACTTAATTTAGCGCCACCAGGAGGCATGTTAGTATGCCAATGTTAGCATTAAACCTAAAGCACAGCATGAGTACAGCTGCACGATATAGCTGAGGCCAAAAAGACTGCTGAACGCTTCACCATGTCTATCAATCTAGAGCTGAGCTTGGCACGCTGAGAAGTCTTGAGAAGGATGAATCCCTTTAATTTAGATAACAACATGGCCGGGCCTTTGACGCCATCCTCAGACCCTTACATTTCTTGCTCAGTGTTGTCCGTTGATACTAAAACATGAACAAATCATGGCTGATGTACTTTTAGCTCTTCACATTTCCACATAATGTGCACAGTGTACAGGATACTCGTGCTGCTGTCTGGGATCTGTGGCAGAGCCAGTACCATTAGTGTTTCTACACATCTAATTTGTCCTCGGCGTGCTAATTACTGTCTTGATGGATGGCCTTAATACGAGTACAAATGGCCCAGCCTCGCCTGTGGCTGCGTATTGATGCTGCGTCCAACTTCAAATGAGCCAAAAGTCAACCGAGCGCATGATTGATGATTTAAAAAAAAAAGGTTTAATGTGAAATGAGCGTTGTAGGGACAGTGGTACGTTGGTAGATTTATTTACGAACTTTTAATCCCGTGTGTCCACCAGGACATCCCAACAGGAGCGGACAGCTGTGTGACCAGCCTTTCCTGCGATTCCCAGCGTTCGCTCATCGTTGCCGGTCTGGGTGACGGATCTGTACGAGTATTCGACAGGAGGATGGGTCCGAATGAATGGTAAGACACACCCCCTCGCGCAAATCTTGCGTGCAGCCTCTGACCTCCACCGTCTTATCACAGAGAAGGTTAAATTGATCATTCATTTATGGGTTCATTTCCCAGCTCTTTTTTTCTTTTCTTTTACTGTCAGCATTATTTAAATACATTTAAGAACACACACAGCGGTTTCTACGAGCATTAACTCCTACAGTCCTGCATTATTCACCTCTCTAATCTATACTTCTTACGTCTACTATGCTGTAAATCTCCCTTTGGGGTTCCCACCTCTTTTAATGGGTCTGGTGGCACCATTTCCCCCGAGTTAGTTAAACATTATTTTAATTTCAGTCCCAAAGGAGAAAAGCAAAGCCGTTAAACTACAAAGTGAACCATAAATCTTTAAGTAAATATAATTTAATAGTTCCCCTCAGGCATGAAGTTACATCTTTTTGCAACTATGTTGCTCCCCCTGAGATTAGCCCGGGACCAGTAGACCGCACATAGAGGTCATATTGGGAATATCTTTGGTGATACGTTTTGTGTGTTTCACGTGTGCAGCAGTTTACAAATAGTGTTTTTGGGCTTAAGATCCAAAAACTTACTTGTTCAAATCAAATCATGTTATTTCTACCCCATCTGCTTCTTGTTTTCAGCACTGGGAGAAAATAGTGGAATTTGATGTTTGTGTTTTGTCCTTGAAATTTAGGAAAATTAAATGCACTTCCTGTCGCACCTGTAGTCAGGATGTATTTGACAAAGTTTAACAGAGTGCATAATGGGGAGAGAATTCCTTCTAAAAAGATGGTTGTAGGGTTTTTGTATTCAGGTGTAATGCCATCTCAGCCTCTCCAGGAGGCAGCTGGTGCCACCCAGTGGTTTTCCACCTGTATTACATGTTACAGTATATCCTCCTGAGACCCAGCCTAATCATTTATGTCCTCTGTAGTGGACATTGGATTTTGGTCTATATCGTTTGACCCATTTGAGCTGCCCTACTAAGTCCTGGTGTGCTAAATAGAGGACATCCTGGCACTTCCAATGACATCTCATGTGTTTGGGTGTTTGTTTTCATGCTGAGACCAAAAAATAAATAAAATTTTTAAAAATCTATCCAGATGAAAAGTCCTCAGGAGCAACGTCAAGCTGTAAAGTTCAACCCTTTAGCTTTAGCATTTATGACATTATTTCTGAGGTAATTAGCTCTAATGTTGAACCAGATCCTGAACCAAAACAATTAATAATAATAATACTCACATTTTGGAAGGAAACTACTGTTCCGAACTTTAAGAAAACTGCTCCCCAAATGTGGCTGGGCGACTTAATAAATACCTTGCATTTAGAGATGAGTCAGTATACTGTTTTATAGACATGTTGACAAATGCACAAATCTACATTTTATGTTTATTTTATTTTGGTTAAATCTACTGTTGCAATTACGTTTCAAAAGCACTTGATTTTCATACTTTCATTGTACATTTCTGTATTGTAGTATTGCAGTTCTTTAGCCGTACTAGACATCTACATTTTATTGCGTATTCTTCACTGTTTTAATTATTTCCTGTAATATGCCGCAGCAGAAAACCACTTCTCAAGGGTTTTTAGGCATTTCTCCTTCACATTCCCTTACAAATGATATATTGTATGTTTTTATATTTTTTATATGTGTGCTATTTTTCCTCAGTTTGTTTTAGCGTTATAACTGTTCCGCTGTTTTTCACTTACTTATCCAAGTCCAATGGATACTTTTATGATGCATCCTTGGTTCTTTGTAGTTGTTGTATAGCTGTTTCTTTAAACATGCTGGAGCTGGTGTTCAGTCTCACAGCACTGCTGTTCCTCCTTGTGTTTCCTGTCAGCTCGTTACCATATCTGTACATTTGTTCTGTCTGTTTCTGCAGTCGGGTGATGACCTACAGAGAGCACGGAGCCTGGGTGGTCAAAGCTCACCTACAGAGGGAAACAGACGGACATATCATCAGCGTCAGGTATGTTCTCACTTTAACATTCGTGCATCCTAACTTTTGTTTTTTTCTTTGCCTGTATTGACTTTGACGCTCTCCACCAGCGTTAACGGAGACGTTCGATTCTTTGAACCGCGGACACCGGACTCCATCAACGTGCTGCAGACAGTGAAGGGGTTAACAGCCCTCGACATCCACCCACAGGCCAACCTGTTCGCCTGGTGAGTTTGTTTGTGTAGATGCAGGTTCCAGCCCCAGGAAAAGCTCATCAAGCATCCAGAGTGTTACGGTCAGATCCCTACAAGGCCAACCTTCCTGTTCTGTCCCCCGTACTTTGTTCCATTTGTCTGAATAAGAAAGAGAGTAAAGTATAATTTCTTCAGTAGTCACTTGGCAATACACCTGACATTCATCCAGATGGTTAAATTTCACCACAAAATAAATCCAATGCAGTACACACAGCATATGATTGATGTGATGTTTAAAGCTGAAACTCTTATCGCCTTCCCTCCAGTGGATCGATGAATCAGTTCATAGCGGTCTACAACGCTAACGGTGATGTGATCAGCAACATAAAGTACTATGACGGCTTCATGGGACAAAGGATTGGAGCCATCAGCTGTTTAGCCTTCCATCCGTACTGGGTAAACTGACACTAAAATTCACTGACCATACAGTTTTTTTGTGTGGAAGTCTACCTGACAATAAACCTGATTCTGATTCTAATACATTTGGGCCAGTAGCTAGCAAACGTTTTGTGGAGTGGGGCTTGTTTAATCTATAATAATGCATTATATTTTATAAATTGAGCGTGTTGTATATTAGAAGTAACTGTAACTACAGTAAAGCTGTCATATAAATGTAAAAAGTACAATATTTCCCTCTGAAATGTAGTGCAGTATAAGGTGAAGTATAGCATTTAAAGCTGCACTTTTTATAAGCAATGGAACAAATGATGTGTAATGTGAAACGGATCCCTTGTAGTGATGAACCCACGGCGGCGAATTATCGCCCGACTGCAGTTCCTCACAGCTCTTCACAGCTTTTTAGCCTCTTTTAGCTCATTGCTTTGATTTTCTGGCCCGTAACTCTGCTCTCATCAGCCTTGTTTTCAGCAAATATGTTGAAAAAACACCGTGCACAACCTGCCCCACCACCAAACAACAGACTCACAAAGTTAGCGACAAGCTGGCGAACTTAGTGGAGCATTTAGCAGCTAAAGAGCCAAATGTTTCTCTCAGGAGTTGGTGGAGACCAAAACTGAGCTAAAAGGCGGCCAGAAACACAGAAAGAATGCTAATGTTGCTCGTCTTGGATGTGTAAATATTAGTTTGCTAGAAAGTTCACCATATCGACTTTATAAGGCCTTAAACTTAACGTTAACTTTATTTCCTTTAAAAAGAATCACTTAACGCAGCTTGTAAAATATATTGTGTACATATATATAAGTAAATATAGTGGATTACTTTCCTCCGCAGATGGTGTCATGTCTTACCAACATATCGTGTTTGAAAGGTCCATTTCTGGATTATATAAACTAGATGTTTATCTAGTTTATATAATCCCATTCACATGGATCCACCGGTCACTAACTTATGGTCGTCATAACCCACATTGTCAGAGTTGCTCCTGTGAATGTCATTTGTATTTACTCCTACCCAAAATTGTGTCTACAGAGTCTTCATAACTACGGGACCTGGTTTTCGTTTTTTTTAAGTACAATGTCTGCACGTCTTTTTAAAATTTGATGATGAACTACCTTATTTTTCCTGGCACTCCGTGTAGCAAACACATTAGCTTCTCTGCTCTGGGAACTCGTTGCCCCTGAAACTAACAGTAGCTTACTTTATATAGTGACACATCTTGTGTTAGTTACCACAGTTTACACTTTCTACCCGTAGCAAGTCAAGACTGTCTAAACCTGCCTTTTCTTTTTGTTTCCCTCCAGCCGCACTTGGCAGTAGGCAGCAACGACTTCTACATGTCCATCTATTCAGCAGAGAAGAGGCTCAGATAACACACCAGCATTCATCACCCCCCCCACACCCCAACAAAACCACCATATATGACTTCCGACCCCGAGCCTCGAGCCCCGGGATGTAAATGACGCTTTTGTTGTACATATGCAATTACCACCCTGAATGTTCTAGTGATGGCTGCTGACAAAAACTCATGCTACGAACGACGATATATATATATATTATTATTATTATTGTAATTGTATATTCATAATCTTATTATGAAGCTAATGATTGTAGACTTGGCTGTGCTGAGGAGTGTGTATATTTAAATAGCGTATACAGAAGAATAGAGGTTTCTTTTTTAAAGACGTGGTACCCACAGATCACTGGGGCTCCTCCTCGCCGCACAGCGAGCATCACTACCTGAATGGACTGTAACCCCTGCGAACCTAGAAGTGGCGAGAGTGGGGTCACCCAGAGGACAACGCACACTGTTTCGCATTCACTGGTGCAGGAAACACAGACTGGCGCTCCCCTGGACCCCGGTGTGTTTATAAATTCCTTTTAATGGCCGTCTCGCAGCCAAAGGACATAGAGTTCTACTTTGCTGTCCCGCTGGCAAGACGTGAAACGGGACGGACCCGGAGATGGTGGAGTGCCTGACAGGTCGACAGGGCAGACTTGAGTGTTTGTGTGTGTGTGTGTGTGTGTGTGTGTGTGTTAAAGTGGATTATAGCACAGATGTGCCCCATCATAGCCTTGGACTTAATTGATGCCCAAAAAAGATGCTTGCTCCCATGCTAGAACTCTCATGCTCTCTCCATGACCCCAGCGTGCCAAACATAATCAGATTTACCATGCAGGTCCAATTTCATGTGTGAGTGACGTTTTTGTTGGTTCCTTTGTTTTTTTAACTCATCGTCTATAAAAAGGGAAAACCTCATTGCCCCTAGGATGATACATACCCTTATATCTAGCAGATATAAGAGGAGGGCTAGATTGGTAGAAGCTAAGCTCCCAGTCGTACAGTGAGCCTGTGCTGCCTGCCTTCCTGCCCTGCTTAGCAATAAAAATCCCTCATGATTCAGCCTCAAACTCCTCCCTTGACCTTTCTAATAGAAAATGGCGTTTCAGTTTGAAGGCTATAGCAGCGCCGCATGCCGTCGGTAGCTTAGGACAGTTGTACTTGCCCAGAACTCGACCTGCAGCACCCAGAGGTGCCAGAATATAGCAATACAAACACACTCATTTCCATTCACAGCAGTGTCATTTCTTTTTATATACTTGGAGTGCCAGATGGGTGTGTTTTTACCCCGTCGACTCACACCAGTGACAGGAAAGATATCAATTAAATTGATTTTCCTGTAATTGTCTAAACGTTCTGCTAATCAATACCCCCAATCCTCCCCATGTGGACTCAAAAAATAGCGAAAGAAGCCCTGCAAATCCCTTTTTTGACCCGTTTCAGCCGAGTGCCCTGGTGCCAAAAACCCAGCTTTTATTCCGGCTTATGGAAAACATAAATAGAAGTTGACAGTGAGGGGCAGCTTTCTAATTTCCAACCAGCCAAGACACCCTTTGAGCACACGGCACCGTAGCTTTAGAGAAGTCATTACACCTGCCGCCCCACTGCTGTTCACCTTCTGTAAGACCTTTTTCCCCATCTTTGAGTTTTTATTTTGATTTTATTGCCAGACTTGCTTGGTTTGATTTTGTCAAAGGAAGTTGGAGGCATAAAGTGAGTTGCATGTTAATGGGTGGCATCGGAGCTGTGGCAGTCTATTTAACTCTGTACCTGTACATGCTCACTGTGTCAAGTTTTAGTCGGCGTCCTAAATCTTGCTCAGGTACTTCATGAGCCATCTCAAAATGATGTCGAGCAACTGCCAACCTCCCCAGTGTCTGCAGCGTGACGGACAGAGATCATGGAAATTGTTGACGTAATGTCATTGTGGTGCCGTTTGATAAAGACACCTCTTTTTTTTTTGTTCTCAATCATCATCAGCAGCTTTGCTTATTTAGCTTTTTTAAATATTTTTTCTCTTTCTGTTTTGTAAGTATGTTTTTAATTCTGCTTGCATTTTGTTTGCCTTAGCCTCAGTGAGGTGGAGAGAAAAAGTGGGGACAGCCACACACTCACTGCATTTGAATCTTTCCCGCCATGCGCCCTGTCATCGCCAACGTACCCCCCAGCAGCTTCCCCATCCTTTCTGTCCTGCCGCGCCCACTCACCCCCTCTGCATCGGTCTCGAGCTTTGCTTTTACCCTGCAGAAAGAATAGACTTGTGACCTGGAAGCGACACACACCGAACAGTCTGTATAAGCGGCTGCAGTTGCAGTCACCACATTAGTCCCCACCATCACCTCGTTACCGAGCTCTTTAGGGCTCTCTGTGGTTTAGCAGGCCTCAAACTGCCTCACCGGCTCCGCCAAAATACTGCATTTTGGCGTCGGGCCATTTGCTCAGAATTACATTCATCTCTAAGTATCCTGCTTTGAGTTTTAAGATTTTAGATCTGAAGAAAAAGAAGAGACTTTAAGAAAGTAGTTAACAAAGGAAAAATGAAAACAATCAGGTTTGTCTCTGTGACGTTAGACTGACTGTGGTTTATAAGACAGGAGATGAAATCAGTGAAATAAACCAAATACAACACAGGGTTTTGTCTGTTTCTGGCTTTTGTATTATGCTGTGGATTACTTGAAAATTGAATATTTATTTCAAGTGAGTAGTTGCATTCAAGATTTGTAATGGACAGGAATTTAGCTTCACCCAGAAAAAAATTTCTGATAACTCATCACAGAACAGTAACACAACTAGCCAGTGATATCTGTGAGGCGTTTGATGGAACTGACAGCAACTATGCTCTAACAGCCTCATAACCAATAAATAAAATAGATAAAACTTGACTAAGTAAGTCAACAAAGATTCATTCAAAGTAACGTTTCAAGGTAATCAATAACAAGGGCAACTACTCAATGAGTTTTTTACAGCCTCATGTCGCTTTAGTGAGAATGGGACACAACCTCTCATGCAAAGCAATGGCTGCTAGATGTTCATATTTAATAATGTTAATTTCCTGCACCTGGTTACAACCAAGTGTGATTGCTCATCTTATTTATAAGAACCCAAGGCTATTGATGTTGGTTGAGCGTGACAGTGGCCGGGACGGCGACGGTCCACTGAAATTTAACTGGTTATATTACACTTATGTAGATTTTAATCTGTCAAAACATTTGCCCAAAAATGCAGATAACCCAAAAAACGTGACTCCACAGTTACACACCTGTTTTCCCTAAATTGATTTTGTCATGTAAAATAACTTGAGTGAGCCTTTAAGACATAACTCTGTTATGATATAGCGCTATATAAATAAAATTGAATTGAAGACAGAGTATAGTGCTGCAGCCCTGGAAGGTTTAAGAATTTCTACCTTGCATCTGGATCAGGATGAAACATGTCACAAATATATGCTGTATATACAGTAATCAAACCCTACATGAACACACTAAAACTCGTATAATCCAAAATTTGGGTTTCAGTCATGTAACTTGCTCTTCAATTTGCAAATGAACAGCCGATATAACCTATTACTTTTCAAAAATCCCCTGCCGAAAGTCTCATATAAAGTTAAGTGTTCCATATTTAATAAATAAACCAGAAATAAGTAAAAGTTAAATATAAAATAACCCAATAAATTACGTCATTTAATAAATTATTACATTTCAATTCATTGCAATGAAAGTAGATTTTTATTTCAACTGGAATGGTGTGCTTTGTGACTTTACTCACAGGTCCAGCTGTTTTCACGCAATCCACGGAAAAAAGTGCCTGTTGTATACACTCCGGCCAGAGGTGGCAGTAATGCACCACAAGCCCTAAAAGAAATTCAGAGATCAAAGTTATGATTCTGAGATTAAAGTTGTATTAGTGAAATGACCTCACTGTGAGCACCTCAAGGAAATTACAGAACTCAACAAGAAATTTTACATGTGGCCCTAATCCGGTTATTATTGTATTATCCAATAATTCATTAGCTATGAAGTAAACCCGCTCATTTGCATTGTAAACTGTCTACAGTAGCTTGCCAGTGGTACGCCTGGGTAGGTCCCGATGGAAAGTACCAGTGAAAATGGTTCCACCTACACGTGTCCTGTAAGAGCCAGGCTGAGATTTATGTCTGTTTTCAGTAGCTGAGCTGAACTATTATCTTCACCTCAGGGAATGTGCTTTGCTACACAAAGAAGGTCCCCGTCTTGTTCTCTCTCTACCTGCACCAGCCCTGAAAGCCGAGGTCAGAGGTCAAAGGCCTGACTACTGCACCCAAAGCAATACAACATTATTGTGACTAGCATTTCACACACAGACAAAAAGGAGACTGGAGAAGAACATTCCACAACAGCAAAGAGCCGGGCGGCACGAACATCCTGAGGAAGCAACACTCACTTCCTGGCAAATTAAGCCAGGCCGACGGCTGCTCGGGTTGATAACCGCCACCGCTGGCTGACCGCTGAGTGGCTGAGGTAGAGCACCACCTCTGTGTCCGCTCCCGCCCTCTAGAATCAGATCTGCCCCCACACACACACAGACAGCCAGCATAGTCACAAGCGTGTTAACCTCCAGGACAGCCAGCAGCGTTGGGAGCCTCAGTGTCCCTCAGACAGGATGGGCCTCCTACTACTGCTCCTCTCCATGCTCCTGTCCAGCTGTAAGACCGTTGAGCTCTTACCATCTTCTTTAGGAACTATTTGGATTTCTTGTGGAGGTGGTTGATAGATTTGTCTCTAACCTGGTGCTCTACTTTGTTTTACTTCCATCCAGGCAGAGTGGCGAACACACAGTCTTGTAAGTATAATCTACGATGAATTAGAGACACTAAATCTGGGATTAGAAACAATTTACTGAATATCTTCCTCAGAATTGGAGTTTCAAAAAAGGCCCAGTGTTTATGGAGCATCATTGCTTTACGGAGTTGGAAGAGAGACACATGGCCAGTCAGTGGAAACAGTCCTGTTTGTCATCAGAGCTTTCTAAACGCTGTGGCGTTACGCGTTGGGAACATGTTGGCAAGCAGTGTCACACGCCTCCCTGTCCGCTAGAGTTGGTTGGTGATGGAAGGCATGAGTCAGTGTAGATTAGTTGTAGAAGGGGTGGAGGCGTTGTCCGAGCTGGATTTGATTGTGTAGATTGTTCCATTTGAATGTTTTTTTTTAGTGGCCCGAAGAAGTGAAGTATCTAATAATCCACTGGCAAAAGATCAGGGATGGAAGAAAATCAGAAAATAATCAACTGAATTAATTCTAATAATATTGGAATATTATTACCACTGAAGCGCTTCTAGCTATATCAAAAGGTACTTACTAGATGTAGGTTTATTTACAGTATATGGCGCCTCTTTAAATCAGATGTCACAGTGTTTCTTAATAAAAGGATAGGTAGAGAACTGAAATATGAAAGGTTGGGGAATTTAAGTCGAAACGTGCAAGGATTGGAGGAATCTAGAACAAATATGTGTAGCTGATTTTTTTCTTACCTGTTTATCACATTGCAGCTCCTCAGATTCCTCTTGCAATCCCCTCAGGGTATGTACTTATACTATCAAAAGTAAAAGTACTCATTCTGCAGAAAAATAGTCCCTGTCTTATTATATACATATATAATAATATATACAATACATATACATTGTTATAATATATATGTATTAATAATAATAATATTATTACTGCTAATTAATATTATAATGAACTATAATTACTGTTAATTATAACTACTTTTACTACAGTTATGTAGTTTAGTCCAGTGGTTCCCAACTTAGGGGTCGGGCCCCCTCCAAAGTGTCACTAGATAAATGTGAGGGGTCTTGAAATTATTAATGACATAGGAAAGAAGAAAAAATAATGTTCTGCTACACAAATTTGTATTCATTTTTTGGACTCTTTCATGAAATATCAGATTATTTTACCTGTTTGGGCCTTAGAGAGGACTTCTTTCTTTGGTTGAACCGATAACTCATAGACACTGCCTTTCTGGAAGGGGTCACAAGCCAAAAATGTTGGGAACAACTGGTTTAATCTTTACTAATGTATTTTATAAGGTTATCAGATGTTTTTTAATGTAAAAATCAAGACCTGAAAAGTGATTATAGTTGAATTTAGTTGAGTAAAAAGTACAATATTTCCCTCTGAAATGTAGTGGAGAAGAATCATACTGTAACATAAAATGGAAAAACTCAGGTAAAGTAGAAGCAGCTCAAAGTTTTACCTAAGTACAGTACTTGAGTCACTTTCCCACCTCTGGCTCAGCATGCACCTGCCATGACTCACAGGCTGTATTGAGAGCCCAAAGCAAATTTCTGCCCTGCAGGGCTGATGACTCTCATCTTCAGCCCTGCCAGGTCCGGCTGAATGATGCTGGGTGTGGGCCAGATTCAGCAGGCTCTGAAATGGTGAACGGTCCCCCCCAAGTGGCCTGTTTGTCTAGCAAAGTGCTTTTCCTGCCATTTTGGTCTTGTTCTCCAGGTTTGTTTACTGCCCCACAACGCCCCACTCAGAGTCAACAGCAGCCTGTTGTCCCTGATACTCGACCATATGGGTGCTGTGGTGGGGAGGCTTGACGTACGTGTACAGATGCTTTCTGTCTCTGGTTACACTGCAGAAAACTAAACTTTTCACTTTTAAAAGTGTTTTGTAAAATACAAAATATTGCTCCTTTAGTCTTAGATGGTTGCTTCCTCATTTATTAGTTTCCAGCATCAGTTCAGGTGATTATCAAAGCATGTGAATGACGCAGTTCTGCTGCTGGAATCAATCTGGAGACAATGAGGTTGAGAATTAAAAAGCTGTCCTGAAACTATAACCATGACTGATGAAGAGGTTGAAAAGGTTTTGCCAGAAAAAGAAAATGAGTAACTCGTGAAGCTGGATCCAGAAGTAAAAGAACAAACTTTAAATTGTGTCAGCAAGACACGATCAAGGCAGGTCTGGCTCTCCTGTTTTGTCTTTGACAGCTAAACAGGCCATTTCATACCTGTAAGATCAGTGATCACATCAGCCAATTGATGCCAAACCTTGAGCCTACCAAACATCTCCAAAGAAGTTGCTTTTATTAGCCTAAAAGGCACCCCTGCTGGTTCCATCAGGTCCAGCTGCATGTGGACGGTGCTCTTCCTTATCTACCTCTTTCTTCTTGCATTGAATTTTACAGTCATGCATTCAGCATTGTTTCCCATACCAAGATAGGATGCTGCCACCAGTATGATGAAATGCCATGGTAGCAAGTCTGCTTCCTGAGCACCATGCAGATGCTCAATTTTATGGCAACTGTAAAAGAAATTTCAGATATGCCAGTAAAATGACCATTCAGCAGCGTTGATTTCAACAGGAAGAGGAAGTGACTAAAAGGGAGTTCTATTCAATCCCCTTCTATGCAGACTGTGACTCATGTGTGGATGTAAAAGCTGCACACTCATGACTCCAATGCAGTCTTTCTGTAGTTTGGCGTTTGGGCACATCTTGCCTTCCCTTAGGATAAAAAACAGTAATCATCTGCCAGAGATATGTAGTGTATAGGACTTGTGTTTAAAGTTTAAAGGGGATTCAAGATAAATGCAGAAATGGACTCTCAATGTCAATATGTCCACAATAGAACATACATTAATGCCACATACAAAATATTAAAATCAATTAGTAAAAAGATAAGTATAAATATATAGAATGAACCCACATTGAAAAAGCATAGAGGACAAGTTACCAATTGATTATGAACTCACGGTGAAGCAAAATCATTATAAAAATGGTCTGAAGGTTGAATGTAAAAGCTCCAACACAAAGCTTGAAAGTCAACTCCCCATTCTTGTAGTTTAGCTTGTAGTTTAATTATAATAATATTTTTTGAATTCACTCCCTAGTATTCACAATAAAAGACATCACCCTCTCCATCATTCCAAGTACTGATGTGGCTCGGGACACTAATGTGACTCTGAGATGCCAGGCCGTGGTCAGCAGCTCGGGGCCGGAGGCGCTGAGTCGTGAGTACACTATACTCAAGGACAGCAAAACGGTCTACACCAAGACCTCCAGCACCTCTGAGGATCTTCTGTACCCTCTGCCCGAGGCCAGAGTCTCCAACAGCGGCAAATATACGTGCACGATAAAAATTGAAGACAAACAGATGACCAGCAAAGCCGTGAAACTCACAGTAACAGGTTGGTTTGGTTTTATGGATACAGTATAATCTGTTGTGGTTTAAGAAGTTTTGGTTCATTTGAATGTGTCCAGGTGAAGTTAATAAGCCACAATTACAAGTCATTGCAATTTCAAAAGGTATTTGGAACACTTTTTAAAATGTGTTTAAGTTAAACATCTGTTGGCAGAATATTCTTAAAATGTTTTCTACAATTTAAATGGAGTCTGGTGGAGAAACAATTGAGGTCGAGATCTCTGAGATTTTTGCCTTCACAGAATTTTTAGCCATAATACATCCCAAAGATAATCAGAATACTGGCGGAACACACTGCTGTTTAATTTCCAATAACTTTGTTTTTTTCAAGATCTATCTGTTAAATCTAAGTACATTTCTTTCATTTTGGATTTCCAGGCCTGTCAAAACCAATTCTCTCTCTTAACAAGGCCGTGGTCAGTGAAGGGGAGGAGCTAATGGCCAATTGTACAGCACGCAGTGAAACGGGCTCCATTTTCTTCTACTTCTACGAGAACTCTGAAGAGATCCTGGAGAAGCAAGTCAACCTCAACCAGGCAGAGGTCAAGCTTCGCTTCAGCACCGTTGGCATCCACACAATTCGTTGTAGCTATACGGTCCTTATAGCGCCAGACTCCTTCAAGTCAGAGGACAGCGACCCCGTCACTGTTCAAGTCAAAGGTAAGTAGCATTTTGAAATGTCAGCACTTTTTGTAGCATTGGACCCGTCTCAGGGTTTCTTCATTGATTTTCTCTCCTTAGAGCTTTCATTCGCACCCGTTTTGGAGATTTCCCCTCAGTACAAGGTTTATGAGGGAGACCAACTCGATATCCTGTGCACCCTCAGCAACTTTGTAAACAGCTCTGAAAGTATCCACCTCTACTTGACCCAGGAGACCAAGCTTCTCAGCAGCGGAGACACCAAAGTCAACTACAGCATGGTCGCACTGGCAAACGACCCTGGGGAGTTTGAGTGCAGATTAGAGACAGGAAATGTAGTGAAATTCAACAAAAAGACGATTTCAGTGACTGGTGAGTGCACAGAGGACAGATGACCTGTTTGTGTGTATGCTGTACAGGTAAACCTCTGCGCTGACTACTGATATGTCTTTCATCTTAAAAGCATTGATGATTGTCTGCATTGATTATGTTCTTATGGAGGCTACAGCTATGGAGCCCCAACACTGACAAAATACAGTAAAAGGTTATCAGACAAGCCAAAAACCTGAAAACGCCAATCAATAATATTGTTAGTTCAAAAATTGCACATCTGCTAGTTGTCATTTTTCGACACTGGAGTGTCGGAAAAGTGCAAAGCTTTTACACTTTGACACATTTGAGTTAGTTTTAGTTTTATATATTATTTATTTGTTTGTGATTTGTCTGATGATATTTTACTACATTTTGACTATAAAGTGATGTCGTTGCAGGTGATGACTTGCCGTGTTTTAATCTGTCCACAGAGCTGTTTTCAGTGCCCACTCTCACCATATCTCCTGCTGAAGTCTTTCAAAAGGAATCTATGACACTCACCTGCAAAAGTGAGAGATATGCCTCTGAAAGACTCAGAAAGGAGGAGTTGACTTACACTCTTGATCCACCGGATAGCCCACTGACCCACACGGCCCCTGGAGTATTTTCTGGCAAGGCACTGCAGTATAATTTCAACTATACCTGTGTAGTTCAAGCCAAGGGCATCACGAAAAACAGTAAAACCCTTACTGTACATCCCAAAGGTAAGTTTACGTGACGCCTCTTTCAGATGCAAATTTAAATAAACTGATTAAGAGTGGATTTAAGCAACTTTTCAGACATCACGTAAATGTGCGCCCGAGTCACTGTTACATACAAGTCATGATGGCCCTGTTTCTAGGTCTGTTGGGCCTGCAGAAGGAACATTTCTGTTAAATGTCCAACACAAATCTAAAGTAAAGGCTGCTACAGTACAAGGTTAGAAAAATAGTTCAGCATTTAGAGAAATGTGCTATTCACTCTCATGCTAAGAGTGAGATGAGAAGATTGTTGACTCTTAAATATAAATTTGGAGCACTGGGTGACAAATATTGTGTCATTATTGGTTCTTTACATAACAGTAACTGAATAAAGCCATAAGGAGCATTTACATAGGCCCTGTGTCTGAATGACAAATGCATAAAGCCAGCTAGGTTACGTATTCCATGTTGCAGCAGGAGTTTAGGTTTAGGCTTTTATTTTTCTCTTTCTCTTCTTCAGTTTTTGTCTCCACTCCAAAGATCTCGGTGGTTGGCAGAGCAGTCCTAGAACAGCCCTTCAAGGTCCTCTGTCATTCGGACGCAGGCAGCATGCCCATTGACTACACTCTGCTGAGGGATTCCAAACCACTAGGCACAATCAGCGTCAAGCAGTCCTTTGAACAAGCTCTCTTCACAGTCACCGTCGCCAGGCCTGAGGAAATAAACAACTACATGTGCGAGGCAAAGAATAGTCCCAGGGAATCCCCACTCAGTCAAAGACTCAACGCTACTGTCATAGGTAAATATCTAGAACAAGCATGTTAATTCATTTTATTTTAGTATATTGTCAATTTGCCTTACCAACACTGCTCAATAAATCCAGATCAATCAGTGGAATACATGTAAATAGCCTTCGTCAGCAGATGGACAGATGTCCTGTTGTCACTGAATTGCGAATGCCCAATGTTTCATTTTTCTGAGCACTTTAAAATCCCTTTCAAAGTTCATTCCTGACCTGTGAATCAGCATCACTCTTGCTTCAGTGTCCATTTAGTTGCTTTTCCGGTGCTTTACGTAGTGTTACGTGATCCTCAGTTAATGAGGTTTGCCCAGTTATCATGGAGCCGTTTAGCCAGCCACTGTTTCTAAGGTCAAGACTGAACCATTTATTTTAAATTAATAATGAATGTAATGCGGCTGTCTGATTGATTTCTTGTTATATTTTAATGGCACAATAAAATCTGTTTATGATTGAGACTAATCTCACGTCTTTTCCTCGCCCAGTGCCTCTGACACTCCCGTTGCTGACCGCCCTCCCCAATTTGCTGGAACTCACTGAGGGAGTTGAGCTCTACCTCATATGTGGTACTACAGGCACACCGCCGATCACCTTTAAGTGGTACCGTGTAGGCAATGAACAGCCACTGTATTCCACCACCACCAACAGCAACAACAGCGAGTACCTGCTCCCCTCGTTGTCCAGCGAGCACAGCGGCAATTACTACTGCGAGGCCATCAACCACGCCAACATCATCCGCAGTGACCCGGTCAACATAGAAGGTGAGACTGACCCCACCTACTCCAGACCTGCTGTTCTGTGATGGACACTGACCTCTGACTTTTTTACTTCTGGGGCATGCAAAAAAAAAAGAATCCTTGTGGAAATGGCGAGGATCTCATTCTGTATGTACACAACACAGAAGCTAAGGATCCATGGAGAACAGCACAAAGCCAATTTTATACCTTATCCGATATCTTGCTCACACTTACAGCTAGTCGTGAAGTTTCCACCGTCCTGTGCAGCCACGTAGTGCAACCAGTGTATGGTAAAGTGTAACATTCTCCCTTTCAAACTACAGAGGTCAGTTCACCAATGCTTTTTCACCATATGGAGTTACTTTTTAATTGCTCACTTTCTTTTTGCACTTTGCCTTTATTCACCACGAGCAGCCAATGCACCGACTGGCCCAGATGTTAGGTACAGCTAGCAAACTCAAGCGCAAGACTGCGTGTGTCTGATGGGTCGCTGATCTCAAACCATAACAGGACGTCAAGTACCTTCTGCTGCAATGTTTGCCCTTTTCCTTTTTTACAGACAGCATTCAGAAAAAGTTGTACTCCAGTGATTTAGAGTCACATAAGCTGTGGGACTTGAGGGGGTCAACCAGCCAACCAACTGGCCTCCAGGCCGACATTGTTACCCCTAGAGCCGTGCGTCTAGCAAGGCTAAAAATCTAGGTTTCACTCGATAGACACTACAGCTATGGTGTCAGTCCCACAGAATTTAGAGAGACATTTTTGTAACTTTTCAACACTTTTTGACTCTGCTTCTCTGCCTTTCCCCATCTTGAACAGCCTTCATCATCCCGTCCCATTTTATTCGCTCCCCTTGTTGCTCCTTGTGTTTTTGTTTGTCACTGACGCCCCTCTCTCTCTCTCCTTCTCCATAGTGCACCTGGCGATATGGAAGAGAGTGGCGATCGGGGGGATCTGTCTGCTGGTGCTGCTGGTGTTGGTGCTGGCGCTGGTGTTTGTGCTGTGCTGCAGATCCAAGCGAGGTAGAGAGACGTACAGTCTTCCAGCAATTCAGGCCTCTTATATCTAGCTGTGTATGAAAACCGACCTTCCTCCGCCTACGTACTCCTGCTCTCCTCACCTTTTCTCTCTTGTTGTAGGTAAAAGAGAAGCAGCTTCTGAATTGTCAGTGTGAGTTGGCTCGACTACTTGCTTCCTCTGAATGTGACAGATACTGTAGAGGTTAACGACACTGTATCTAGTTTAATTAGCTTGCATAGATGGCTGAGGGTCATCTATGGTTTCTGTTATTTATAGCCTTTAGAGTGCCATACTGGTTGTTTTGCATGTTTGTACGATAATAGTTTTTAGATTGACTTCCTAGCTTCCAGATAGTAATTAATGAAATATTAGCGCGATATGAAGATCTACTTTCAGAGACTTGGAAGTTGCTTGAGATAGGTGATATTGAGCATTTTGACAGTTTTATTTTTTGTCACGTAATCTCCACATGGTAATGTTTTTCCAAGTTTTGGTTTGTGCAAGAAGTCTCTGACATCAATGATTTTGCTGCGTTGGAGTCTCCTCCTTAAAACCACAAGTTGACTTTTTTTTTTTTACTCCCATTTTTAAGTGTTTTTGGAATGGATTAAACAAACGAGACATAACGTGTTAATTAGTGCCAGTAGGCAAATGTTGCCCACGGTTTCTCCCATTCTCTTGACTACAGCTTCATATGTAGCACACACACAAGAGAGCGGTATCGATCTTCTCATGTCACTTGGCAAGAAAACAAATACGCATATTTCCCCAAATGTCAAACTATTGCTTTTAAGTTAGCTAATTAGAGTAATTTATTAATCCCTAAGGGAAATTGCAGCGTTTACAGCAGCCAAGTCACATAAATCACCAAATCAAAACAAAATGCAAAAACAATAATTATATACAATAATAGTAATTAAAGCTGAAAATAGACTAAAAGTAGGACCATTATTTTGTGCAATATGAATTGAATATACACTGCACAATTAGGAGTGCAAGTCCTGAAGATAATGTTAGAGATGCCGGGTTCTCCTTGGATATTAAAGTAGTATTGAGCAGTAATGCCACGGCAAGAAAAGTAGCAATTCCCCAGAAAAATACATGAAAGAAGACAGCAAGTTAGCAAATGTGGATGTAAACATGCAGGATTTGATGCTTCTGAAAGAATTGCTTTGCGACTGAGGAAAGAAATGCAATCAACACGTTGGTTTTGTCTCCGTGTGTTTTGGTGAGAAGCTCTGAACGTAAAACAAAATGTGGTTGCAGGCTACAACATGCAAAGCCACCAGTATGGTTACTGACGTGCATTATTATTTTATTAGCTTGTACCAGAACTGAGTTCACATGCTTTTTATGCTTTAGATCATTTTGGCATTTGTACTAGATTTCTTTCTTGACCTCACTGCTGCCAGAGTTGACTTTGTTTTCACCGTTTCTCAGAAAGTCTTCGAGCCCTAAATCATATGACTCTTTAACAGTGAGTCTAACCCACGACACAGAGGTTTATAACGCAGCCACAGGTAGCTTGGTTTTACTATTGTCCTGTGTGTCCTCATTGGTCATCTTAACAGTCATTAGTCATTTCTCTTTCCGGCCACAGCATTTCTCCTGTTGTGTCCACAGCAATCCATTTTCATCCCATGATCCATGTTCTAATATGCATGCAGGGCTCATGTTGTAGTTACCTGGCTACATTTTCTTATTGTAACTGTCTGTGTTGCTTTCCAGTTGTAGATATCATGATCAAGTTTATGTGCAAGCACAATGTATGTCTAAGCGTATTGTCTTCGTCTGTCTGACTTTTTTTGCATGTACATTGTGTCTGTGTCTAAGTATGTATTGCAGAGGCAGGAAGTTGTTAGGCTACAGCTCTTGTAGGAAGTAAGCTCTCCGAGGTGCAAGCTGTGTTATGCAGGAAGAAGCTGCACCGCACAGTTCAATCATAGTACAAGGGATTGGTTGTCAATTGTTGCACACTGCTTAGAGAGCCCATTATCATCTTCTTCCAGACGCAGCGCCATTCTATGATGGCACAGAGGGGAGAGTGACCAATGGGGCGCGACATAGCATGGCGTCGCTTCCCGCTGACATCAGCAACAGGAGCAGCTACAGTATCCCAGCTACAGTGTAGAGATGCCCGGGACTTGAATTCATTTGATTTTTTTATTTTTATAGTTTCAAAGAAAAGGACTTTGAGAGTGGTAATCCTGTTTGTGATGCAAAGTGTTGTAGGATTTGGACACTTTCATCACTGATGAGTTTTCTTAGCGAAAAGGAGTGGTGTGTTATGAAAATAATATAAGCCAGGACCCACTGCTCCCTCTCCCTTCCTCATGCAGTCTAGATGGCCTTTGATTTTATACGTAACACTACTGTCTTTGTCCTTTGTTTCTCCGTTCGCCATGTCCATGTGATTCCATGTCCTGTATTGTTGCAACTTCTCTTTTTGTCTGATGTGCATGTTTAAAAGGGCTTGGTGACAGATTAATTTGTAAGCATTTTTACCACCATCACAGGAATTGAGTGTATATATTTTTGGTTAATCCCTTGACTGACTGGAAGAGACACTTGTAGAATAAAGATGTTGGTTTAATTTAGAAGTGTGTCCGTACCATTCATTTGCTCCAGCTATTGTGTCTGAGGCTAAATTTGTGTGCTAGAAGCTTTTGTACTACAAAAATGCGAAGTCCATGAACATGTTGTTTATTATGATGCTTGCATTAATCTTCCTTTAAAGTATGTGCTGGATGGTGCGACCATCCCAAGCACAGGTCCAAGACAAGAGTGCCGACAGAACATAAAGCCTATTCACTTCCTAAAAAGGAACGGACAACAGAGACACCCTTGAAAAGTTGAAACAATAGAGTCTGCAAGCAACTTCCAGGTTGGGGGGGGGGGGGGGTGGTCATGTTGATAAAACTGGTGGCATTGGGGAGGGTGGAGCCTCTTTTGTTTCAGGCCAGGCAAGTTTGAATGCACGCAGCATTCAGAGGAAATGAATCACAGAAGCCTTGGTTGAGCTGTGTGTGAGATTACATTACCAACTGGGAAGTTGTTTTTGCCAGAATATATCGTGCAGCTGCTTCTGAATTAACAACCTATTGTGCACGAGGCAGCGGAAGATTTCTGTATGTACCAGATGAAGACTTTTGTTACTGGTTTCACAACTGTAAATCTGCAACTTTTCAGTTTTACACTTAGCTTTTTTTATGCATTAAAAAACCCCAAACATGTTTGATAGCAAAGTTTAGACACTGATCATTTTTGTTAACTTTTGGACAGAGCTAGGCTAGCTAGCTGTTTCACCCTGTTCACCTCTATGCTAAGCTAACTGGTTGTGGACTGTACCTTTATATTTAGCAGAGAGCCCTTAGCAAGAATGCAAATAAGTGTATATCCCAAAAAGGGGAATTGTTCCTTTATGAGTTACTCACATCACCTAGATGTCAGGTGATATTCATACATGTGGCTCTGTAATGTGTAATTTTACTGCTAATTACATTTGAAGGTATGTTCCTTTATTCGGTGCAGAATCTTAGTGAAAGTCTGGGTTTGGCAGCTGCCTTCTGACCTGATGTCTGTCTTTGTGTTTCTTCACAGTGAAGGTGGACAGAGCTGCAGTCAGTGTGTGGAGCAAGAGACCCTCTGAAGCAGGTGAGCTGGGCTTGTAATGTGTGCCATTATACTAATCCTTTGTCTTGCAGTTCCATGAAAGCATGTACATATATTTTACAAAGGTGAACCTATTGAGATTTCGGCAGTTAACCTCAGAGAGCTTTAACGTTCCTTTCTTAAAGCGAGCCTCTCTAACGTTTGCAGCCACTGAGGCAACACTTATGGGTTAATGGTGAATGCTAAAGTGTTGTGTAAAAGTTGCACAAGTCATAAAATCAGTGATCTGATTCAGTAATGACCGTTGCACAGCAATATCTACCTAAAGCTTGCGGACATTAGCAACGATAAGCTGCTGGCTGAACCGGACCACGCTCGGCTAGTAGCAAAACTCCTGAGTGTATTAAAGCTGACCAAGTTTGAGTATATTATTGCTCAAGAGCCTCGCTTAAAGTGTAGTAAGTTCCTGAAACCAATTGTGGGAGGTAAACTCTACTTCACCTCTAAAATAGTAGATGAAGAAAGAAGAAATATTATTTTCACAAAACAATCCCAACTCAAGGGCCGCTTACTAGCTTCCCAGCAGCTGTCAGGATTTCACCCATAGCTTTCTTAGGACTTCTCCTGCATGTTAAGCATCAAGTCAAATGGTAGTTAACTGAACTAAAGCCAACACAAGTCAAGGTCTGTAGCGCATACAGTAGTCATAATGCTGAAAGCTCTGGAAAAGGCTAGTAAGTGGACCTCGAGTTGGGATTGTTTTGTCAAACCTCTATTTCCAACGTAAAGGATGAACTTTCATTTCTAACGTGTCTCGCCCTTCGGAGCAGTGCAATGGCAAATGCAATGGCATTTGGGGTCGGAATGACCCTAAAGACGACACAAGGGGAAAACAGTCCCCTCCTCTAAATACTATTAAGTCACGCAGGAGGGTTAGCGTGTTTTATTGAGAACTTTGCTCGTGTGTTTGCACGCAGCCAATGACGAGGAGAGCAGCGTGGTGTCCAACGAGCCCGATGTGGAGTACACCGAGGTGGTGCATCCCAAACCTGTAGATCCTGCCAGAGGTAAACACTGTGCCACACGCCTTTGTTTTTGTTTCTCACCCTCCAAACTCCCATTATTTTGATAATCCTTTGTCCCTCTATTTTTTTAACCATTCTGCACATTCCATCCATCCATTCCAAGCCTCCTCTCCAAAATCATCATTCTCTTCTTTGCCCACATTCCTTTATAGTTGATCATACAGACCAACACTTCCTGGGAGAGGCCTAATTACCCATAATTAACACATCTCCAAGTTGCTGTAACTGCAGGGATAACTGCTTCCAGAACCATTACATACCTTTTATAAACAGGAAGGGTTGAGCTAATTGCGGGGCAGGTTTATGCTACTGGCCCCTTCTTCGTTATGGTTCTGAGCTAAAGGTCCCGGCGGGCCGGAGATAGCAGTTACAGAATGTGACACAACCCGCCGATTTTTAGCTTGAACAGACAGTATCTACTGAACTTTGTCTTTTGATGTTCAAGCAGGCTAACGTGCTGCTTTTTACATTAACAGTCCCACTGAGAAAAGGCACGGACACGGTGTACAGCGAGCTCCAAAACTCTCCACATGGTGAGTTTAACACCTTTCAAAGCTGCACTGCTGAATATTTTTATATTAACATCCGAGCGCTGCAGAGCGTTTTAGTGTCTGTCAGCTCATTGTTTTGGTTCAGTCTCACCTCTCTCCTCAGCCTTGATTCTAGCCACTGCCGCCAGCTGTTTTCAGCTCTGACAGCGCTCTGACAGACCCTGCCTACAAAGTTAGCAACTAGCTGGTGAGTGTAGGGGAGCGTTTAGCAGCCAAAGCCAGACATTTTCCCCATGAGATGGTGGAAACCCAAACAGAGCTAAAAGGAGAATGAAAATTGGACTTGGACTGGTGATCAGAAATACGATGAAAATGGATGCAACGTTTTGCTAACATGTTTACCATATCAACTCATAATATATTAATATTGTGTTTTCAGCTTTTTTGCGGTGCCTCCAAGTGGAAAAGAAATCAATAATTGCAGCTTAAAATAGTTTTACTGCGACCTGATGGTTGGTATTAGTGACACTTCTACATCACACCAAATATCATTTCTAAAATGAGATTACCGATGGAAGGAAAGCTTACCCACAGAACCGTGACCATTTCCTGTTACTGCTGGCAGGAGCTTCCTGTTATCAGAACAGCAGACAGAGGCTGGATGTGTCTATCAAGCAGTCCATCGGAGTTATGAGAGTCCTGAGTTGTTGAACTCTGCAGGAGTGAGAGGGAATATACTCTGAACATTGATTCAGACAACAGGGGCAGGAATTATTGGCTGGAACCACACAGTCTATGGCTGAAGAGGGACGAACAAGTGAGTCAGCCAGTGAGTGAGCAGGGTTTACACCCGACACACATTTAACCTGTGATGCTTTCTCCTTTAGGTGCCGCTGACCATCATGACTATGTGAGTAATTAGCAGCACAATCTCACGTTCTTCTCGCCCTTTGTTGTTCGCTCGTAACGTGAAATCCGATTACACTACATATGTTTCATATACTGTATATATGGTCATAAAACACTGCATATGCCTAATGTTATGCAGTTTTTTTGCGTTTAGGGAAGAATATCCATAAGTAGACATATTTGATTTGATATCCCTAAAAAAAAATTATTTTTAAAGACACTTGATTTGCATCTCCTCCTTCAGTTTAATCCTATCAAAACAATTCATATGTCAGATCTGCATCATTGGTTTCTTATCGATAACCATTTGAGTAAATACGTTTTTAAGGCATCCTTTGTATTGATATGTCAGCCGTTGTACACAGTGCAAACTCCATTCAAATTTCAAAATGCTTAACATAACTTTACATAAGCTCGTCATGATGACATGTACAGCTTATGAGTTACTACGCGTTATTTAATGCATGAAAGTCCATGCAGCCCCATGCAGCCCCATTGTATTTAGAACTCAGCACCTTTATTGAGTGCAAGCTCCATTCAACTTTTAAAACAGTCACTAGTGCACACTGATTACCTGTGAATAAGCTCATTATTATGGCATGCACTGTTTATTAGTTATATATCAGAATGCATTAAAGCCTAATGCTGAAGTGTTTTAAAGTCTCTATTCACTTTCATTACATCTTTAAACCAGCTAACACATTAAAGATTGTCATATGATTAAAAATTGCTGAAAAAATTCATCAGTGCTTATAGCATTCACACCCATTTTCTACAGGAAATGCTTCACTAGTTAAACCTTAACACTTTACATAGTCACAAGTTTAATTTTGAATTTGTCCTGTATATAGTATTTGAAGGAAACCTGTTGACCAAACATTAAATAGAAGGTAGTGACACAATTTTTCTAACCCATTGACTTGACTTGAATTTTATACTATATTGTACTACATGTTACTTTTATGCTAAATGACTAAAACCATCCGGGTGTCCCTGCATTGGCTGACAGTGACCCTCTGCAGGCCGATAATCCAGAGCGAGAGGGAAACGCTCGTCAAAGTTTCCAGACAAGAACAAAGGCGTTTGGGCTGGGGCTTCCTTCCCTATCGCCTGCTCAGATCAGTGCTGTGGCCCAGTCAAATTACCTCCAAGCCCATCTCTGCCAGCATACTGTCCCCCCAGTATGCCTTAATCACCTGCTCTGTTTGTCCCTACATGGTGTTGGAGGCAGATGAAGAGAGGAATTTGAAATAATAAACCGAGGATGTGACATCATGATCTAAAAACGATTGATTCCTTCATTAATGGGGCTTCTTGGTGACAGATTATTATGTCAGCAGACAGTTTCAAGTTTGTATCAAGAGAAAAAACAGAGCATCGGTTTTGCTCCAGTAAACACGAGGATTAGTACTTAAGTAGTTAAAGAGATGGATGAAAACACAGATTAAAATCCGATTTGAACTCCTTGTTTTGCATACATATCACCAGAAGCAACACATGTTCGATCTTCTTAATCTTATCAAGCAACACATGTTCGATCTTCTTAATCTTATCATGCAATGGATTTAAATATCTGAGTCCTAGTACTTACCGACAGCGCTGATGTGCAGCTGTGACCGTGTTTAATGGCTCTGCTTTGTGTGTCAGCAGGGTTCAGTAGAGTACGCTGAGCTCAACGGTGAGCAACCGGAGATCAATCACTGCCGTCCAGAGGTCAACAACTACCAGGACCTGCCAGTGCCGGTGGATTAGTGATTAAAGCCTTCTTCTCTTCACACACCGCTGTGTTTCCCCTCCAACGATCCACACTTTTTTGTGTGTGTGAATGTGTGAATTAGACTACTGTTCAAACTTGGATTACTGTTACAGCGCTTTGGGAACTGTTTCAATGGTTGAAAAGCGCTATATAAGTAAGAGTCCATGACTCGTACACAAGAGCTTCTTTGTCAACCAATGACTTTATTTGGCGTTTGCATTGGTGCAGAGTACAAACACACTGGTATTCTTGTATGGCTCGCTGGTTAAGGTTAAATAGAAATAGATATACAGTTATGTACAGTATAAAGTGCCCTTTTGTGTAGCATGTGCACTCGCTCGCACAGGTTTCACCAGCAGACCTATTTCTGTTCTGTTGAACAAAATTGCACGTGTACTGTACTGCCTTGGGTTTAAAAAATATAGCGCCTTTCAACAGTTCCAAAAGCGCTCTAGCAGTAACTCTAATTCACCCATTCACACACCGATGGCGACGCAGCTGCCATGCTGGCCTCCACCGGGGGCAACTTTTTGGTTCAGTGTCTTGCCCAAGGACACTTCGACAGGAGGAGCCGGGATCAAACCACCAACCCTGGGACTAACGGAAGACCGCTCTACCTTCTGAGCCACAGCCACCTTGCGGGGTTGATTCTATTTCCTGAGGTTACATAGATATAGATATAAACAGTATGACAATGTACGGTGGATAATATCCACAGTATAGTAGGTATATGGAAAGAAAAATGCTTCAGATATTATGTACCACTATGTAAATATGTCAGTGTGTATGTAAACATCTATATATAATGTAGTGTGAGTATATTAGTGTGCAATCATATGTGATAATGTATCATAATACAGGGAGAACTCCATTATTTAATTTTAAAAAAAGACGTGTGCTCTTAATAGCCTTTGTAACTTTGTAATTTGATTCTTATATTCTGTTTTTAGGCTTTCTTTGTAACATCTGTCACAGGGACTACAGATGACAAATGGCTTATCCCGGCACATTTACAGCAATGTTTATTAATGTGGACTGTCCTTATTAAATAAACCAATAAATAATATCATGGGAAGTGTGGGAATTAAAGACATCAAGCTCAGTCAAAGTGGAAACAAACAGGGTAGGCAAAAGTGATTAAACTAAAACAGTAAGTTACAACACTTCATGGCAAAATGACACATCTGTAACTATAAAAAGCTTCTAAGCTTGAATCAAATGTCTGTTATGATGCCATGTAGTCACAGACGTTGATATTCAGATATTAGCCTGGGACGCTAGGTTGCGCTTCACGCACACAGACAACACACACAGGTGAATCACACATGATGGAATAAACAATTTCCTGTTGATGAAAGGAGCTGCGTCTGCATATGCTCTCTTCAGTGATGTCGCCAGCTGTGCCTGATGTTGGAGAGAATTTGTTGTTGAATCTAATAAATGCTTCAAACAAAAAGTCTGCAACTTAAACATGATATCCTCCTGAGACCCAGCCTATTAATTTATGTCCTCTGTAGTGGACATTGGCTTTTGGCCTATATCTTTTGACTCATTTGAGCTACCCTACTAAGTCCTGGTCTGCTAAATAGAGGACATCCTGGCATTTCCAATGATATTTCATGTGTCTGGGTGGAATGAGGGGAACATTGTTTTCACGCTGAGACAAGAAAAGTTAAAATGGAAGATACTTTTTTCTCAGTTCTCAGGAGGATATAGTATGTTTTGTGGACCCTAATGTTATCAAGAGTTTCAGTCAGCGTACTGTATATTTCAATAGTATTGTTTTTCCCAGTATTCACCACTAAGGGGCGCCATTGCACCAAGAGTATACAGCTTTCTTCTTCCTCCTCACTTCAGTTGTTTTCAGTGTGTGTTAGTCATGATGTGGCAGATCATTAAGTTCACTTGGATAGATCACTTGTTTTTACCTTTGAAACTGAGGAAAGAATTACAATTGGCAGAATTTAACACCAAATAAAAATACAGTATTTGAAGAAAACTAGCTTGCTAAAGCAAGAGCAGGAAAGAGTGTGTTTTTTAGTTGATTTTAATTCTAAGCCTTGATGATTCTGTGTCATTAATAACAATTTCTAACCTTTAATGATGGTGACCTGGTGAATTTGATGTCTGGAAAATCACTATGAGTTGATGAGTTCTGGGAGCAGCTATTACAACAGTGACCTTCTGTAATATCAGTCCTTCTGTCAATCATCTTCTTGTGCTGATGTTGGGGGCTGATGTTGGTATTAAACTGCAGCATGTTCCATCAGCTCCTTGTTGATCTGCACGTCTGAAATTGTTCATGTCTGATATTGTTTTCATGTAATTGTGGAATTGTTTCACTATAGAGCAGGGGTGGGCAAATAATTTTCCCAAGGGGCCACATGAGAAACTGAGACCGTTGTTGTGGGCCGGAGCAAAAAGCTGAACTCGATATTAATTGGATTTCTTTAGAAAAATGCAGTGAATTGTGTGGTTTTGATAAGAGTAGATGTTATGAAAATGTGGAGCAGGACTAGTAAAAACGGCGACACTATAAGGCCATTTAATCAACATTCACAAATTGAAATACTGAAAAAACATGCTCATTTTCAAATTTGTAAGACCAATATTAAATTAACTTTATACAAAAAAGTAACAAGTACTATTGCTATTTAGTTTATAGTCCAATTGCTTGTTAGTCTGGTGATGACGATTCAAACTGTGATCCTTAAACTCAGCGATCTGTCCTCCACAAACTCAGCGCACAACTTTACCTTTGACTTAATGAGTAAATAAAACGGTAGAAGTCCATGTCTTGTTCAAAACTCTACATTCTGTATCAATCTTTATTTTTTTTAACATGAGCTGACATGTTTGGGGGCGAACAGCTGACTCACGTCTCTTGTAAACAGCTGTTCACCAAAACACGGTGACGGCGCAAACGGCCGCAGCCACGCCCACAAGCGCGGACGTGCGTACGTTTGAAAAGACGGCAGACGCCT